>VMDO01009406.1:65675-77644 GCA_007922755.1 Pedetes capensis | reverse complement strand
GCCCAGCGCAAAGCTGGCTGGGGTCTGGGTCCGGGGCTGGGGGAGGTGCGCTGGGCAAAGGGACCTCCAGACTGTGGCTCTGCTCTGCACAAGGGGCTGTGTGGAGGCGACAGCATCGCTGGGGGAGGGAGGCGAGGAGCCAGCCGCTGTTGGGGTATGTGAGAGAGACAGGGAGAGCCCCCTTCTCCTGTCCAATCCTCAGTGTCCATCTTGCCCTGTGCAAATTAAAAGTGGGGGTGTGGCAGGAACCCCACCGTTGGCCGCCAGTATTGGCCAGGGGTGGGCACCCAGGGCACCCCTGGAGTCTGGCCAGGGCTTGGGGCTTGGGGTGTGCCCGCAGGTGCTGAGGCCCCCCCCCCCCCGCTCCCTGCAGTGATGGTGGCCACGCAGCAAGAGATGGACAACGCGCAGCTGCCACTCCAGATGCGGGACTACTGCGCCCACTACCTCATCCGGCTGCTGAAGTGCAAGCGTGACAACTTCCCCAACTTCCTGGCCTGCAAGCACCAGCGCCATGACTGGGATTACTGCGAGCACCTTGAGTGAGCCCCGCCCTGGGGCGTGGTCTGGGCGGGGCCGGCCGGTGGGCGGGGCTGAACCCTTGCTCTGCCTTCCCTCTGCCCACAGCTACGTGATGCGCATGAAGGAGTTCGAGCGCGAGCGGCGGCTGCTCCAGCGGAAGAAGCGGCGGGAGCAGAGGGCAGCGCAGGCCGCCAAAGGCCAGGGAGACGGAGAGGTGGCCCCCGAGGTGGCCCTCTAGGGTTTGCTTGCCACTCTGGGGCCCGTGATGGAAATAAACGCCTTCGGACACCTGCCCCAGAGCCCCGCCTCTTACTGTCCCGGACCCCCAAGGAACACACGGAGCCGGAGCCGAGGCCAGCGGCGCAGGCAGGTTTATTCCAGGCGCTTGGAGCGCTGTGTGCACCCCAGGGAGGCGTCGGGCGGGGGGCGGGCCCTGGCGCGCTCAGAGCAGGAACGGGATGATGGGCATGCGCAGGGGCGGGTAGTCGCGGAACTCCTTCAGGTAGCTGCGGTGCTTGCCCTTGGCCCAGATGGTCATCTGCGTGAAGCCCACCAGGGAAAAGAGGGCCACTGCGGGGCAGAGCAGGGGTGTCAGGAGCGGACCGCCAGGGCAGGGCTCCTGAGGGCGGGCGACAGGCTCACCTGGCAGGCACTGCGTCATGATGGCAAAGCCGATCCAGGACCCCACCTGTGGAGCGCAGGCGGGTGAGGCGGGCCCAGCCCCCCGCAGGCCCTGCGACCCCAGCGCTAGGGCGGAGGGCCCCAGGCCTCACCTCGTAGGTGTAGTTGGGGCAGGACACCAGCAAGAAGAGCCACGTGAAGGGGTTCTTGGTGGGGTACGGGATCTTCCTCGTCTTGGACCCTGGGGGTGGGTGTGAGGAGGCTGCAGTCAGGCCCTGTCACCCGGCCCAGCCGCCCCCGTCCCAGCGGGCCACTCACCAGCCGGCCGCAGGTCCCGCAGGGCCATGTGGATGGAGAAGTTGCCTAACTGGCAGATCTGCGGGAGAGGAGTGCGCTCAGCCGGGGGCCTCCCCAGCCTGTCCCACCCGCCACGGCCCCTGCCTCCTTACCACGAAGATGGCCAGCGCCAGCTTAACCTGCTGAGCTCCGTAGGCTGAAGAGCAAGCAGGAAGGGGAGGCCCGTGAGTGCAAGGCCCTTGGGGGAGGGGGCTCACCTGGGGGAGACGCGGTCTGAAACCACTTACTGGGGGGAGTGTAGAGAGGGTGGTTGATGTAATAGGCCATCCACGCCGCAAAGCCCCAGTAGTAGGTGCAGTTCTGAAAAGGAGCAGGCAGGGGTGGGAGGAGCCCCAGGGACCCTTTGTGGGCGGGCAGGGCTGGGCAGCTGGGGGGAGCTCAGGGTGGGCGGGGCCGCAGAGCTGGGCTCCTTGGGGAACTGGAGGTGGCTCTGAACGGGCGGAGCCAGGGAGGTGGGCGGGACCAGAGAGCTAGGCTGGGTGGACGGGGGCAAGGGACAGCTGGCAGGGAGCTGGGGTGGGCAGCGTGGGGAGAGCTAGGTGGGACTTGGTGGGCGGGGCTAGGAGCTGGGTGAGGCTCTGGGTAGGCGGGGCCAGGGAGAACTGGGTACGGTGGGGAGCCATGTGGGACTCTTGAAAGAGCAGGCCGCGGAGATCTAGGTGGGGGCTCTGGTGGGCGGGGCGGGAACTGGATGGGCGGGGCTCGGAGAGCTAGGTGGGAACTCCGGGTGGGCGGGGCCAGAGAGGACTAGATGGGGGCTTGGGGGGTGGATAGCCAACCAGGAGCGCTCACCTTGAAGATGTTGCGCAAGGGCATGGTGCCGTGGGAGAAGCGGTGCACGAAGAGGGTCTCCAGCAGGCGCTTGATGTAGTGGAATGAATGGCAGATGCAGGCGAGGCTGGTGGGGGAAAGCGGCTCAGCGGGGGCTGGTCCGGCAGCCTTCAGCCCCCCACCCTCCCAGCTGCCTCCCACCTCCCGCCCGGCCCCACGCACTGCACCACCGTGTGCCGGCTGGACGTGAAGTCGTATTTGTGGCCGTAGATGAAGGGCACGCGGAAGTAAAAGAGCAGGTAGATGAAGAGGGGCCCCGCGTACTCAGTCAGGAAGACCTGGGGTACAGGAGACAAAGCGAGTCAGCCTGGGGCGGCTGCAGGCAGAGGCGGCCGCGTGGAGCCGGGACTCACCGTCACCCAGCTGATCTGGGCCCCCAGGTCCCGGAAGTAGAGCGTGGCCGTGGTGCCCACGGGCAGCTTCTGCAGAACATCCTCGTCCTTCAGGGACTTGCCCTCTGCGGAGAGGCGGCCAGGCTCAGAGCTGCCCCGGCCCGCTCCCCTGCCCCCGGTGCCCGCGGCGCGCTGTACTCACTGGGATCCAGGCGGAGGGACTGGCGCGCCGGGTACCACTGCGGATCTGTGGGGGGAACGCAGCGGTCACAGCCCGCAGCCTGCCCGCCAGACACCCCACCGGCCGGCTGCCCAAGGCTCCCAGGACCCAGGGACCCCACAATGCCTCCCTCCCTGGGAGAGGCCTCCGGAAGAGCGCGGACAGATCCCGGGGAGAAGCGGGATTTTGCCCTTCCGATAGCCCAGCAAGGGCGTTCCCGCCGGCGGCCACGCGAGGGCGCCTGCCAGCCAAGCCCAGAGAAGCCCGGGCCACTTAGGGGGGCGTCTATCTCTAAGGGCCCCCGGGGGAGACGCACGCAGGGCAGAGGCCCCGTCTCTGAGGGGTCGCGCGGGTGGGGGTCAGCGTGGCGGGGTCTTGTACTCACGGGTTTTGGTGAAGAGGTTCTTGATCTCGGCAATGGTGGCCTGAGGCTCCACCTGGGGAAAGCGGGGCACAGGATGTCAGCCCCAAGATCCAGCAGGGAGGGAGGAAGGACCAGGACCTGGGCTGACGCTATGGGAAGGGAGAGTTGGGGTCCAGGCCCTCACCGCCTGGGCAGAGCGGAAACAGCAAGGCGCCGCCTGGCAGGGTGCCTACCAGGGGGGCCCACAGCTGGCGGGGGTGGCCCCATTATTAGCCAGGACGACCCCAGCTGGGACAGGTGAAGCATAGCAAGCCGGGCCTGTTCTCCACCCCCCCTCACCCTCCCACAGTGAAGGCCGGGGGTGGGGTCCAGGCCTGCCCAGGTTGGGCTCTAGCCCCTCCCCCGGGGCTGGCCTCCACGGGGACAGGTCTTAGCCCTCCGCCCCCTTCGCAGACCCCACGACCCTGCGACCCTGCGAGGCTCAGAGGCCCTGCTCCTCCCCAGCAGCCACAGCTGCCCACGCTGCCCCACCTGCGGGCAGCGCCCACTTCGTGCCCTCTGAAGGGCAGGGGGTGGGGCACAAGGGCTGCAGGAAGGGGGCCCGGCCGGCGGAGGCGGCCAGGTCCTACCTTGTCCAGGAAGCACAGCTTCTCGCGCGTCTTCGCGTCCAGAATCTCCACCTCGAAGAAGAGAACGGCCTTTTTATGCTTCTTGGTCGTTTTGGGGGGCGCAGGCCGGGGGAGCCCATTGAGGCCGGGGCTGAGGCCCGGGCTGGCCTCCCGAGCCACCATGCTCAAGCTGATGTCCATGCCGCCCTCCACTGGCCCTGCCGCTCCGCTCTGCCCACCCAGGCCGAGGCCCCAGCTGCCGGCCGTCAGCCCCCACCGCCGACCTCCCCGAGCGGGGCAGCTCTGGGCCTGGGCGGCGCGATCAAATTCTGCAGCGGTGCTGGAAGCGGGCCCGCTGTGCCCTGGTGCCGCGGCGTCGGTGCCAGGTGTAACCCGAGTGGCACAAGGGCCATGGCCTGGCTAAATATAAAACCCTCCTGCACTGAGCCCCCCAGGGCGCCACGCCACGGCCCTCCTGTGGGGGGCGGGGGTCCCGAGAGAGGCTCTGGAGTGGACCCGGCCCCGCAGCAGTGTGGGGAGGAAGGGGAGCCCCGGGGGCAGGTGGGGCCGAGGCCCGCAGAGGCTGAGTCCAGCCCAGGCCTGGAGAACCCCAGCTATCCAAGAACCCACAAGCCAGACCATCCACTTCCCCTTCCGAGCTGTAAAGGACACTAGGGATGACTTTCCCTGCACATTTGTGTTCCTAGGGAGGTGACAGATGCCAGAGTGGCTGCCGCGGAGGCTCTCCTCTGAGTGTGGAGAGGATCAGGGCGCGGGCACGCTTTGGGCAGGTGCCCCCAACCCAGACCTCACACCTCAGCCCTGCACATCCCCAACCTCCCTCTCCTCCCAGCTCCCAGCAGCCACCTGCACGCCATCTTCCCACCATGCAGCCCAATGTCACACCCCCACCCCCGGGGCCTGACCCCTAAAACCCACAGGACACAGGCCAGGGGTGGGACGATGGCGCAGAGGGCAGGGCTGGGGGCCAGGGAGCCCTAGGGAGCGCTGGCCCCTCCTCGGTCACCCTCATCTCTCCCCACACCCCGTATCCCCATGCTTGTGGGTCAGAGAATCATTGCTGGGGTGTGGGGGCTGAGCAATGCCTGGGCTGGCGAGGAAAGGCCGGGGTCCCCTGGGGGTCAGCACAGATGCTGTTAGACTGGATCTGGTGAGGGACTGGGTCTCCCCCGGAGCCAGCCCTTCCCACCCTCCAGCCACACCCAACCGTGCAGCAGAGCAGGGCGCCTGGCCCGCAGCGCTGTCCTGCAACCACTGCTGACCTGGGCCTCGGCGCTGGCTCTCTGTGGGCCTTAGTGAAGCGTGTGCTTTACTGGGGCTCTTAGGGTCCCCCGCAATGATGCACGTGTCGCCTGGCAGGAGGGAGGCCGGGGCGTGAGGCAGCGCTGTGACAAAGGGCCCGGCCTGGGCTCAGATCAAGGACCCCGGCTGGCCCGCAGCGCAGGGGTCCCGCGCTCATCTGCGACCACACTGGAGATCACCTGCTGCCCACCGAGGGCCGGGCCAGTGGCTGAACCTCCACAGGGAGGCAGCTGGGGCCCCACCCAGCGGACGGGAGCGCCCTTAGCCGCAGGTATATTAATAGTCCCTGGGCGCGGGCGGGCTGGGCCACATGCCCCCGATCCGCTGCAGCCCACGGGAAGGTGGCCACGGCGTCCACCGGGAGAGGCGAGGCGGCCTCCGAGTTCCTGCTGAACCAACTCAACAGCTTAAAATACTCCCGGCCCCTCTTCCCCCCTACCCCCCCCCCCGCCAGCTGCTGGGGGAGGGCTGAAACCCTAGCCTCTCCCGCAGCCCGGGCACCGCACCAGGCGCACCAGGCAGGGAAGGACTGTCCGTCGGGGCCCCGCCCGCCTGCTGGAGAAGGAGGTCCGGTGCAAGGAGGGGGCGGCCTGCAGAGGGGCCCGGCCCATCCGCTCGTGCAGACCACAGCCTCCGGGGCCTGGGGGAGAGGAGCCGCCGCGCCCTGCAGAGGTAAGCAGGGGTCTGCGCCCAGGCGTCTCCCAGACACAAGTCTGAGGGGCTCCGCGGGGCGGTGGGGGCACTCGGTGGGATTTTTCCCACTCCTTGCGCCTCTGTAATCATTTCCAAATAAAAAGGGGAGGTTATGCTGGGGGGGACCAGGCAGGCTAGGCCAGGGTAGCCAGGCACGCGGGCTCCCACGCTTCTGCGAAGTGGCCCGCGTGGGTGGAAGGCAGGCAGCCGGGCTGGGGCTGGGGGAGCGGCAGCTAACTCGTGCCCGGTGGCCTTCTGCACAGATGCAGAAGCGAGGGACCCTGATAGAGGGGGCGGTCGTACAACCTTGGGAACACTAAACACCACTGAACTGTGGGCTGTGAACGGTGCCTTCGCAGTGTGAGTTTCCCCTCAACCACAAAGAGAAAACTGTCTTATTTGTGATGTTGGGGACAGGCAGGGCCTCGTGCGTGGTGGGCGCGTGCTCCACCCCTGAGCTGCACCCCTGGCCTCCACAGATGATGTCCTCAGGGTGGAGGGCGACGGGCAGGCCATAATTACCCATCAAAAAACAAAGCCCCAAGGCAGGGGAGCACTGGAGTCCCCAGGCTCCACCCCAGAGGCTGAGGGCCCAACACAGGGCCTCGCAAGGCACTTTCCAGCCCCGCTTTGTGCTGCTCCCTGAGGCCAGCGTGGGCTGGGAGGGCACAGGCAGAGGCCTGGGGCTTGGCCCGGGTGGGGGTGGAGACACTCCATGGACGGGCAGATGGACAGAGGGGGAGCCTGAGGGGTCACTGGCCCTGAGGCAGGGCACATGCCCCACCTCGGCAGGCACAATGGACTGGCAGAACACAGGAGGGCAGGGCCCTGGCTCGGGGCACCGCGGGTGGCTCAGCAATGACAATTCCACAGCCTGGGAGGAATTCTCGCCTGGAGGCCCGACATTCCAGGCCCTGCCAACAACAACCCGTGCTAGTCCAAGGTCAGGGCACCGGGAGGGGCGGGGAGGGAAAAAGGGGTGCTGCCGTCCTCTGAGCTCTTGGGCCCAGGTTGCGCAGGTGCCTAGGGCTTCGAGCTCGGAGGCTCATCCCCGCCAGGCACAAGAAAACGGGAGCGGCAGGAAAGCAGCGTGGTCAGAAACCAAAGGAGGCACAGGGCCTTTGCACTGGCTGCACCCTCTGCCCTACACACTCGCAGACCCCTTTCGGCCCCCTCAGGATTTCAGATGCTTCTCACCTGACACCTGTCTAAAATAGCGACCCAGAGAGGCCAGGTGGACAAATGAAAAAAATGTTTTTTTTTTCTTTTTTTGGCAATACTGGAGGTTGAACCCAGGGCTATGCTAGGTAAGTGCTTCATCACTGAGCTGCACCCCTAACCCGTTTTTATTTTTTATGAGACGGTCTCACTGAGCTATAGCAGGCTGCCTCTGACCTCGAACCTGCGATCTTCCTGCCTCCACCTCTGGAGTCACTGGGATCACAGGCGTGCGCCACGGTGCCCAGCATATTAAACATGATTGTGAATCTGTAATCCCCTCACTGAGAGCTACATGAAAACAATAAGTGAGAACTAAAAAGAGAAAAGAAATTGAAGAGCCTGCCGTTCCAATACCCAGCAACTCCACTTCTGGAAGCCCGGCCTGCCTCTCTCCTGGCGCTCGAGAACACAAGACCACACCATGCCTCCTAGGGAACTCATAAGCCAACCTCGGGCCGCCCCCACTGTGGAACACAGACGGCTATCTTCCTCTCCTTTTTTTGCAGTGTTAGGGATTGAGCCCAGGGCCTCACAAGTGCTAGGGAGGTATCCACCCCTGAGCCACGTCCCAGCCCTTGCTATTTCTAAAAATGGAATGAAGCTGGGTGTGGGGGAGCCACCTGTGGTCCCAGCACTCGGGAGGCTGAGGCAGGAGGATCCCAAGTACCAGGCCAGCCTGGGCTGCACAGTGAGTCCTTGTCTCAAAAAACTAGAAATATAAGTTAAAAAAATAAATAAAAGAATAAACAATAAATAAAAATGGCTGGGAATGTAGGTGGCTCCGTGGCAGAGCACATATTGAGCATGCTCAGGGCCTGGGTTCAATCCTCAGCACCCCAACATATCCACCGGCCACCCCCTAGAGGGTGGGAACTGTCCTGGCTCTGCTGTTTTCCCACACTCAGAACAGGGCCAGGTGTGAGGTGGCCTCAGTGAGCGCCTGAGGACAAGGTCAGGCCGGTCAGGTCCCGAGGTCCCCTCCCCACCTCCCCCTCAGCGTGTCAGAACCAAGGCTTTTCCCTGGTGACGACCTCCGCCTGCTCTGGGGGCCTCCAGCCACCAACCCCACACCGAAGGTGGCCACAGGGCTCGGGAGCCACCTGCTCCAAGGGCCCCTCAGAGGCCCCAGCCCCGCCTGCTGGGACCCTGTGTGCCCAGCACTCTGGCAGCCAGGGCCTCCCCCGCGGCTCTGGGGGTCCCTCCTTGAGGAAAGGGGTCAGTGGCTCCCAGGGACGGGGGGCGTTCCTCGTGAGGAGCCCCAGCATGCTGAGGGGGACAGGGCCCACCCACAAGGACGAGGGTCAAGGGCCAGCAGGGGCCTGCCTCCGCAGCTGCGCTCATGCGCCTCAGGCTCGGAGGTTGACCAAACACAAACAACCCCCCCACACCCCCAAACCAGAACCCGCTGTGGTCCAAGCATTTTGTGTGTGTGTGGTGTACACATGCACTAAGATTTGTGTCTCGATTTAACCCAGTATGCAGATACCACGGCTTCCAACTGAACCCGAACCCTGAGCCCATTCTGGCTCAAGATTTCTAAAACTTCTCCTGAGCACAAGCCTGAACACAAATCCAGTGAAACTTGGGATCAGGCTCAGCTTTTAATGTGGGGGTTTGTTTGTTTGGTTTTGGTTTTGGTTTTTTTGGTATCATTCACTATTTTAAAATTGAGAAAAATTTCAAAAAGAAAATATTCATCTCTCTCCACATAGGACTGAAATTTTAAACCCAAACACAAGCTGAACCTGAGCTCTCTAAATGTTAACATATTCAACCTGCACCCGAATCTGAATGCAACTTTTCACGGCTCAGGGCCCCAAAGCCATTTCCTGGCTGTGTGGCCCTGGACAAGTTAGCCATCCTCTCCGAGCCTCTACTTCCTCATCTGCAAAGTGGGCTGTTCCCCCTGCCATCTAACAGCATCATTCTAAGACTTACAAAGATGATTTAAAAAAAAAAAAAAGACAAAAACAAAAGTACACAAATATATCCAATCTTGAATAATCCTAGTAGATTAAAAATAAATTCTGGGCCAGATGTGGTGGCACACGCTAGTAATCCCAGCCCCCAGGAGGAGGCAGGAGGCTCTCAAGTTCCAGCCAGCCTGGGCTACATAGCAGGACCCTGTCAAAAGAAAAGAAAGAAAAGGAAAAGATGGATGGAAGGAAGGGAGGGAGGGGAAAAGAGGAAGGAAGGAAGGAAGGACAGACGGACTATTGGACTAATTTTAGCAGAATAGCAATCGTAGATGCACAGGACGGTCAGGCCCTGGCTCAGGCCCCACGTCCCACAGCATGACCACGGCCATAAAAGATCCCAAGGTCAGAAAGTGGTGCAACGCTGCCGGTGCCCCACAGCTGGCAGAGGGTGAGCCTGAGCCCTTGCAACAGCGAGGCACGTGCAGGCGGAGGCCACGGCGCTGCGCTCTCCACTGCCTCCTTGTGGCCGTGCCTGGAAGTGCGCCGGCCCAGGCACGGTCCCAAAGCCGCAATCAGGGAGAGAGCGCCCGGGATCAGGATGGCATCAAAGGAGCGAGCCCCAACCCTGGCTCTGGCAGTTACCAACAAAGGAATGTTGGGGCGCCACCGCCCTGCATTCATTCCTCATTAATTCCTGCCTCCCTTCCTCCCCTAATATGTCAGGTCCAGGTTCTGGGAACACAGGGTTGAACAAAACCAAGCCCATCTTCAGGGTCCTGCATTCTGGTCTGTGTCAGGGAAGCAGGGGGCACGGGGGCAGGGACAGCCAACAGCAGCTTGGTTTGTCACCAAGAGTTATGGAGAAAAACGGGGGTGTGTGAGTGGACAAGTGGGAGGGTAACCATTTTAAACAGGCTCCCTGAGGAAGGGATATCTGAGCGAAAGACCTGTGGGGAGAGAGGGAACCGGCCATGAACATTTGGGAGGAAAATATTCTAGACAACGACAACAGCACATGCAAAGGCCCTGAGGCTGGACCGTGCATATTTGAGGAACAGGAAGGAGACCGATGTGGCCAGAGCAGAATGAACAAGGGGGAGCTACATTCCGGTTTCTGCACCTGGAACTTCTGTGTGTCCTACGATGTCACCTGTCCAAGTCACAGGTGGGAACAGCAACCAGCAGTTACTACCCAGCCCAGAACTGCAACATTCCCAGGTGCAAGAGCCATCACCTCCACGCCACAGACCAGAAAGCCACGATCCAAGGGCTGACGGGTGCTCCCACGTCATGTGGAAGGAAATGGCTAAGTGTGGATGTCCATGTGTACAAGATTAATATCAGGCCACACCCTGCCACACAGGCCTCTGAGCAACACGGAGGGTGGCCCAGCCTCCCTTTGAGCTCACTGCTCCAAGGCTCTCCCACCCTGCACCAGGGACTGGCTGGCGGGAAGGGGCCCTTCCACGGGCCTGCATGGGGCCTAGGGGAGCGAGCTCCCTGGCGGGGCCCCAGAGGGCTGGCTAGGGGCGCATGCCCTGCCCAGCACTGCTAAGGGCCACCCCTACCCCAAAGATGCCCAGGGCCGGAGGCAACCTCAGCCCAGGCACTCAGGGTCCCGCACACAGGGCCCAGCTCTCCCTGGGGCCACGCTCCAGCCCAGGGGGCGCCTGCCTGAGCAGCGGGCGCAGATCGGCTCCCGCGCTACAGGTGCGGAGACTCGGGCGCACCTGCCCTGCCTCTGGCTCAGCACTTTCGGCTGCTTCCCCTTTTACTTTCCAGAAATATCGAGTCACACCGCTAGCGCCAGGACGGCTGAGAAGCCCTGGGCTGGGCTGCCAGGAAGCCGCACAGGCCGCACCTGCCTGGCCAGAAATACCTCCTTCCCGGGGGGCCTGGCTCCTGACCTCATTTCTCCAGGGGCAGGGGCGGAGCGCGCGGCAGCTGCAGGGGACCTCGCCCAGGGGAGGGGCGGCAGAGGGACACGACCATCCGTGCCCTGGACGGCCACCAGGCTGCTCCAGGCTCCCGGCCCCGCCAGCAAGGCGAGAGCAGCCAGGGTCTGAGTGCCAGCGCCCGCCAGGCATGGAGGCGGCCAAAGAGCTGGGCTGCTGCCCCGCCTGGTGGGGGCCCTGGCAACTAGGAGGCCATCTAGCCTCGGAGGACGTTCACTAGCCGCTCCTGCGCTCCCTCGGAGGACAGAAGAGGAAGGAGACGCAGACCAAACGCGGCAGGGACCTGGGGACCCGGGGCTCGGCCAGCCCACCCCTTGCTAACAGGGCCCAGGGCCAGGCACCTCTCTGGGCGCCTGGGGGCTGCAAGTGTTGCTGGGCACCCCCACCCCCAGCCTGCCCAGCCTGCGAAGACTGTTTCATTCTGCTGGGCCACGGCCTCCTGTCCTGGACCACGTGGTTCCCCTGAGCCCCATGCGGGCCCTGTAGCTAAGGATTACGACCGGCCGGACACCTCAGGAGGCTTAGAAGTGAGGCTTGTGTTCAAGGCCAGCAGCCTAGCAGTGCCCAGGCTAAGTGAGCCTGCCGGCCACCAGGGTGCAGGCCGCCTCCCCTCCGAAGAGCTGCCGGAGGAAGGTGAAGAGTCCCACAGCAGCTCCCCGGCAGCCCGGCACGTGGCACGCTCGAGTGGTCCCAGCTCCCGGGGAGGCTGAGGCAGGAGGATCGCTCCGGCCCAGGAACTCAGGGCCAGCATGGACAACAGAACAAGACCCCCATCTACAAAAAAAAAAGAAAGAAAGAAAGAAAAGAAAAAAGAAAGAAAAGGAAAAAAAGAAAAGAAAGAAAAGAAAAAAAAAGAAAAAGGAGGCTGGGCGCGGTGGCGCACACCTATAATTCCCACCAACTCAGGAGACAGAGGCAGGAGGATTCCAAGTTTGAGGCCAGAGGGAGTCTGCATAATTTAACGAGACCCTGTCTCAAAAAGAAAACAAAATGGGGGGGGGGG
>VMDO01009406.1:0-65575 GCA_007922755.1 Pedetes capensis | reverse complement strand
AGCCCTGGGTTTGCAAGGCCCTGGGTTTGATCCTCAGCACCGCCGAAAATAAAAGGAAACCCCAGGCGTGGTTATCACAAGGCACCGACTCCCAGTCCCGCTGACTCCAGCACACCTCGTCCTGGAAGGGGTGGACCCCGTTTCCAAACGTGCAGAACGTGTTACCTGCACAGGCGCGCAGGCACTGCGGGGGAGCCCATAGGAGGAGCCTCTCCTCTCGGCCCCAGGACCCCGCGCGACAGCCTCTGCCTGCCCAGCCTGGCACAGGGACGCCGGACCCAGAGCAGATCTGTCACCCACTTACAGCACATGGAGGGGCCCAGGAGGGGTGGAACAATGCTTCCTGCACGTTTTCACGTGGCAGGCTAAGGCCACCAATGAACCTGGAAAATCAGTGGGGCAGGGAGAGTCCCCAACACTAAGAAGAGGCAGAGCTGCATGGGGGGAGGTCAGGCGGGCCTTCCATCCGTCTGAGCCTTGGCTTCTCAGTCAGGTAAATGGCAACGCACTAAAGAGGCTGTGTGGGAATTCAAAGATTATTACTGTGTGCTAGGCGTGGTGGCACACCAGGAATCCCAGCTTGAGAGAGGCTGACAGGGGAGGGTCACAAGCTCAAGGCTGGCCTGCGCCACACAGCAAGACCCTATCTCAAAAACACAAGGGGTGCCAGCACGGTGGTGGTGGTGGTTGTTAGGTGCTGTCCCAACTCATAGCGACCCTACGTACAACAGACGAAACACCATCGTCAGTGCTTCTCTGCTATTCATAGGGTTTTCAATGCCTTATTTTGTGTTGTGAGTGGGCTGCCAGGTCCTTCTCCCAAGCCTATAGCACCTGGTACCCCCAGGCGATCTCCTATCCAAGGACTAACCAGGCCCGACCTGCTTAGCTTCCGAGATCCGACCCCACAGTGCCAGGCCTGCAGGCATGGTGCTACACACCTATAATCCCAGCAACTCGGAGGCTGAGGCCGGAGGATCACAAGTTGGAGACCAGAGGCAGCCTGCACAGCTTAGTGAGACCCTTTCTCAAAATAAAAAGTAAAAAACAGGCTGGGGGTGCAGCTCAGTGGTACACCACTTGCAAAACATGTGTGAGGCCCTGGATTCAACCCCCTTGTAATGCAAAACAAAAAAAAAAACAAAAACAAAAACAAAAGAGGGGTGGGGGGTGTAGGTCAATGGTAGAGCGCTTGCCTAGCCTGGGGAAGGCCCTGGGTTCCATCCCCAGCACCAAAAGGAAAAAAAAGAAAAGAAAAACGGCAAATTTTGTTTTGTGTATTTTATCCTAACAAGAAAAAAGCTTGTGCTGGGGATGGTGGCCCATGTCTGTGATCCCAGCACTTGGGAGGCTGAGGCAGGAGGATGGTGAGCTTCAGCCAGCCTGGGCTACAAGGCAAGACTCCCGTCTGGCGGTGGGGATTGCTTTGGCGCCACCCAGTGGTTCTAAATGGTGCCTGCACGTTACACTCCCCAGGAGAGCCTTGCCCTCCCCTCCAATATCAGAAACTCTGACATTGGGGCCCCCACCCATCAATTCAAAAGCTCCCAGAGAGAAGACTGGCAGGGAGCTCAGGCGGAAGCCCACGCACGGCACGCAGGGGGCCCTGGGTTCCATTCCCAGCAACATGAAAAAAGCTCTAGGCACAGATGGAGGCCGCCACGCTGCCTCCCTCCATGGATGAAGCCCTCACCAGCTGACAGGCCCGGCCAGTGAAGCCTCAGCCAAGCCCACCGTCATGCCCTCCCCCTGCACTTGCCCCTCCCTCCACCAGGCGCCAGGCAGTGTGCGGCTGCTCAGCCCCACTGGCTCGAGACGGGCACCGTGGACCCGTTCTACAGACAAGAGGTGAGGCGCAGGGAGCTCAAGTCGCCAGCCCAAGGACACATCAGCTACAGGCTCCAGGGTCAGGACCTCATCTGCTTGTGTTCCTGAGAACAGATGTTCACAAAGCCAGGGGGCACATCTGTAATGCCAGCGACTCAGAGGCGGAGGCAGGAGGATCATGAGTTCGAGGCCAGAGTTAGCCTGCACAACTTAGTGAGGCCCTATCTCAAATGAAAAATAAACAGAGCTGGACGCGGTGGCGCACGCCTGTAACCCCAGTGGCTCAGGAGGCGGAGGCATGAGGATCGCAAGTTCGAGACCAGAGGCAGTCTGCGTAACCTAGAAAGACCCTATCTCAAAAAAGGGCTGGGATTTAGCTCAGTTGGTAGAGTGCTGCGCTGCAGTCTCTGAGGTCCCGAGTTCAATTCCCAGCACCACAAAAATGGGAGAAGGACTTGGCAATCCACTCCCAAGACAATCCCGAAATAGCCATTGAAAACCCTATGAGGGTCGCTATGAGTCGGATACCGACTTGACAGCACCTAACAACAACAACAATCTCAAAAAAAGTAAAAAAAAAAAAAAAAAAAAAAAAAAAAAAAAAAAAAAAAAAAAAAAAAAAAAAAAAAAAAAAAAAAAAAAAAAAAAAAAAAAAAAATGGACTGAGGGTGCAGGTCAGTGGTCCAGCACTTGCAAAGCACACAAGTGCGAGGCCCTGGGTTCAACCCACAGGACCGCAAAAAAAAATTAATTAATTTTAATTAATTAAATTAAATTAAAAAGAGGCTGGGGTTCGGTCCAGTACTAGAGCGCTTGCCTGGCCCAAGTGACGTCCTGGGCTCCACCCCTCCAGGACTGAGGGGCAAAAGGCTGACGCCACAGCCCTCTTTCTGGGAATTCCAGTCTGGGGACCCTCTTCCCTCCTCCAGGATGGTACCTGTCACTTGCCTTCAAGCCCCCAGGCCCCTGGAGGGGGCCCCAGACCTGCAGCCCACTCCTGCCACCCGTCCTAACCGCTGACCTCACGTGGGTCTCTCTCTATGTCTGGGCAGGGAAGGCTGCTGAAGAGGAAGCCAGAAGAAGACCAGAGACCCTGAGCCCTGCGGACACCCCGCCCAGAAGAGCAGGTCACTCAGCGGACCACAGTGCCGCCGTGTCCGGCTCGGGCAAGCAGGTCAGTGCACGTCCACGGCTCGGCCGGCCACACAGCCCACCCTGGGAGCCACGGGGCCAGTGGCACCATGCCCGGCAGCTCCCCTCCCACCTGCTCCCAACATGCCAGCACCGAGGCGCCTCCTCCGCACACATCACCCCCTCTGCTATTAATCATCCCCTGTTGCAGGTGACAAATCTGAGGCTCATTCATTCTCGGACACAGGTCAGCCCAAAAGGCCCCTAGGGATTCAACCACGTCAGGAAAGACAAGAGTCCCGGCCAGGGGCTTGGGGTGCAGCTTGTTGTTAGGTGCTGTCCAGTCGGTGTCTGACTCATAGCGACCCTACATACAACAGGCAAAACACTATTGTCAGTGCTTCTCTGCTGTTCATAGGGTTTTCAATGGCAGATTAATTTTTGGGAGTGGGTTGCAGGATCCGTCTCCCAAGCCTACAGCACCTAGTGCTCCCAGCCGGTCTCCCATCCAAGTACTAACCAGACCCAACCCCGCTTAGCTTCCAAGATCTGATGGGATCAGATGCCACAGGACTACGGCTGCAAGCATGTTTATGTGTATATATATATATATATATATATATATATATATATATATATATATATGCGCACACGCACACACACACACACACATTTTTATTTTTTGTGGTACTTGAGGGTTGAATCCAGGGCCTCACCTATGCTTTATAACAGCTCTACCACTGTTCTGCACCACCAGCCCATCTTTTTACTTCTTATTTTGAGACAGGATCTTGCTAAGTTGTGCAGATGCCTCTGGCCTTGAACTTGCGATCCTCCTGCCTCAGCCTCCCGAGTCCCTGGGATAACCGGTATGAGCCACTGCACCATCCAATAAGTAAATAAATTTTAAGGAGTGAACTGCTAAATGGGTGCAGTGGCTGACACCTGTCACCCCAGCGACTCCAGAGGTGGACACAGGAGGATCACAAGTTCGAGGCCAGAGGCAGCCTGCATAACATAGCGAGACCTTGACTCAAAATAAAAAATAAAAAATGGCTAGGGGTACAGCTCAGTGGTAGAGCACTTGCAAAGCATGTGTGAGGCCCTGAGTTCAACCTCTAAGTACTGCAAAAAAAAAAAGTAACCCACTAATAAGTGGCAGGTTGGAGAATTTGGAAATGACTGTCCTAGTTTTCTCTAAAGAGGCAACAGGACAGAACTGGGGTCTGGGCAGCCGGAGGAGGCAGCATGGGCTCTGGCTGTTGTTTCTTACTTGCCAGCGTTGGTGGGGTTGTTACTTCTTGTCAGCTCAGTGGCAAAGCCCGGCTTAGCATGTGGTAAGCACAGGCTTAACCCTGACTTCCACCCACATCACCAAAACAAAACAAAGCCACATGCAGCGTTGGTGTTTATTTTCCCTAGGCCATCCTGTCAGCTAGCTGACTGCTGAGGCGGGGGGATCACAAGTGCAAGGGTAGCTGGGCTACATAGGAGACTCCATCTTGGAAAAAAAAAAAGACAAATATTTTACGCTACATCTTGATCAAAGTCCTAGGAATGTCCACGTGTTATTAAAACTGCTTTTAGAGCCTGGCGTGAGGGCGCACACCTGTAATCCCAGCATTTAAGAGGTTGAGGCAGGAGGATCCATGCAAGTTCAGGGCCAGTCTGGTCTACATTGCGAGGTCCAGGCCAGCCTGGGCTACACAGTGAGATCCTGTCTCAACAAACAAAACAAACAAACAAACAAACAAACAAAAAACCCACTACTTTGGGAGCTGGACATGTAGTTCAGGGGTAGAACACACTGCCATTCTTTAAAAAAAAAAAATGTAGCCAGGTACCATGGCACATGCCTGTGAGCCCAGCACTCGGGAGGTCGAGGCAGGAGGATCGTGAGTTCAAGGCTGAAGGCAGCCCGTGCTTCTCCGTGAGACCGTCTCAAAACTAAAAATAAAAAAGGGGGCTGGAGTGCAACAGTGGTAGAGCACTTCCCTAGCAAGCATGAGTACTGGGGTTCAGCCCCTGGCAGTACCAGAAAAAAAGAAAAGATGCTACCTCCTAAAGAAAAAGAAAGAAACAGCTATACTCCGTTTCTTTAAGCTGCTCCTTTTGTGTCTTGAGGCTGGATTCTACTCCTCTCCTCCACAGCATCTCACCCCAACCCGTGCTTATGATTGAAAGTTATTATTGGTCGTCCCAACAGTGATCAAATGGATTTTTTTTTCTTTTTTCTTTTTTCTTTTTTTTTTTTTTTCTGAGACAGGGATTCCCTATGTAGTCCAAGCTGGCTTTGAACTCCAGATCCTCCGGCCTCTGCCTGCCACAAGCTAGGATCCCAGGGTTGGCCACCAGGCGGTGGTTCAGAGACTTTTTCTAGGGAAATGAGATTTGAGCTACAAGGGCCAGCAGGAGTCTCCCTGGGGGCATGCAGAGGCCCTGAGGCAGGGCGGTGCTTGGCAGAGTCCCGGAACGTCAGAGTGGAGCAGAGTGGACTTAGGGAGAGCAGCTGAGGTGGTGGCCGGAGCCTTGGGTTTCCCCCTTGACCAGGAGGAAGTCGCTGGAGTGCCACAAGCTAGTTTGGATTTTAGAAGGACCCTCGTCACTGCTGAGGGCACAGGGATAATAAAGAAGCAAATGCAGCTTCAGAGATAGTCACGGGAGGCTGAGAAACGACCCAGGCAGAGGCTCGGGGGCTCTGGACACGGAGGGGGTGGAGGTGAAGATGCAGACAGAGCACCTGGGTCCTGGCCTGAGGGCCCAGTGGTTCACACAGGCCACTAATGCGCAGGAAAAAGGGAGCGCACAGCTCATGGAAGGTGTGCGCCTGTCACACAGGTGACCCGACCCCCAGGGAGGGAAGGGTGTGGCCCGGAAGGAGGGAGTGGAAAGACAGTGCGGGAAGGAGGCGGCCTTGGCAAGCCTGGTCTCGCCCTGCAGAGGTTGACAGCGCACGGCAGCGCTGCCCACCCACACCTGCTGTCTGTGGGCGGCTCTGAAGGCCAGGGCAGCAGCCCCGGCGACTCAGCCTGTCATCTGCCGGGGCCAGAGGAAGGCAGGGCTCTGCCGCCTGTCCCCACGCTTCCCCCTGAGCCATTAAAAGGACACGGGCTTCACCTTGGCGTGCCCTCCAGGAGGCCCAGCTAAGCTGGGATGTGGCTAAACGCCCTGGGGGCTGCTGACTGTGGCCACAGCTTCCCACGGGATCCCCTTAGCTTTACATGAAAACTCACAGGTCAGCCTGGGGGGTGGCGCAGCAGCAGAGCACTTGCTTAGCGCGCTCGAGACCCTGGGTTCCAGTCCCAGAGGAGGGGAACAGCAGCAGCCAGGGAAAGGGAGAAATTTTTAAAGGAAAGAATGCCTAAGCCGGGCATGGAGGCGCACGCCTGTGATCCAGGCAACTGGAGAGGCAGAGGCAGGAGGATGGCAAGGTCGAGACCAGAGGCAGTCTGCGTAACTTACCCTGTCTCAAAAAAGTAAAAAAATGGGCTGGGCGTGCAGCTCAGTGGTCCAGCACTTGCAGAGCATGGAAGAGCAAGGCCCTGGGTTCAACCCCCAGTACCTAAAGTAGGAGGAGGAGAAAGAGGAGGGGGCGGGGAGGAGGAAAGCAAGCAAGCAAGCAAGCCAGCCTAAACCCCAAACCCCCAAAGTACCAAAAGCGGAGCCACGACTGCTTCGGGGACAGCAGGAGCCCTCGCTCCGGTGGTCCGGGAAGCGACCTGCTCAGAGCGCTAACTCAAAGCCAGGAGTGCCGGCCACAGGGAACGCCAGGCCCAGAGCGTGGGAGGGCCTTCCTTCTCCACGGCCTGTCCCGCCTTTTGGGGGTAGGGATGACATGGCTGAACACTAGGGGCTGCCCTGTGCTTCTGGTGAAGTCTAGCCGGAGGCTCCAGGCTGCTTCCTGGGGCTTCCTGAAGCCCCGGTGCCTGTTGACCTCTTTCCCCACCTGACTTGGCAGACCTACCCACAGCCGGCGCTGCCTGTTCTCTTACAAAGGGAAAAAGGAAGCCAGAAGGCCCCAAGGGCCGGCACAGAGCCCTGCGGTGAACGGCCCTGGGCTCTGCTTACTTAAGAGCCTGCTTGAGCCAGGGACGGGGACAGACGACGCCAGCCTGCCAGCCGCACACTGCTCCAGAGCTACGGCTGTTTGTCATTAGATGCCATCGAGTCAGGTCCAACTCGTACACGAGCCTCCGTACAACAGAACAAAACGCTCCCCGACACTGGGCCACGCCCAGCTCCACGCCAGTGCTTCTCTGCTATTCCTAGGATTTTCGATGGCTGATTGTTTCCGGAGTGAGCTGCCAGGTCCTTCTCCCATTTTCTTGGTGCTGGGGATCGAACCCAGGGCCTCAGAGTGCACAGTTCACACTTTACTAACTGAGCTAAACCCTGGCCAGAGGGCCTTTACCCCTAGCAGGGCTGGGAAACACTCCTGGGCCATCTCTAACCCCACCTCTAACCCACAGCCTTTGTAAAGGACAATAGCCCTGTGCGTTTCTGTTACAAAAGCTGTAACAAGACGGCCCACCAAGGACTTAAAAATTTAATGCCAAGCCAGGCGCAGTGGTGCGCACCTTTAATCCCAGCAACTCAGGAGCCAGAGACAGGAGAATCGCAAGTTCCAGGCCAGAGGCAGCCTGCATAATTTAGTGAGATCCTGTTCCAAAATACAAAATAAAACGTGGGCTGGGGGTGCAGCTCAGGGTTTGAGCGCTAGCAAAAAGCAGCGTGAGGCCCCGGGTTCCACTCCTCAGTACCCCCAAAAATAAATAAATCCCCGTAGTGCATATGGTGAGGCCCACCCAGAAAGCCAGCACTCAGGAGGCTGAGGCAGGAGGATCAAAAGTTGCAGGAGAGGAAGGAAGGGAGGGAGGGAAAGAGAAGGAAAGGAGGGAGGGAGGGAAGAAGGCAAGATGGGCGGAAGGGAGGAAGGTAGGAAGGAAGGAGAAAGAGAAAGAGAAAGGGAGAAAGAGAGAAAAAGAAAGAAAGAAAGAAAGAAAGAAAGAAAGAAAGAAAGAAAGAAAGAAAGAGGGAGGGAGGGAGAAAGGGGAAAAGGAAAAGGAAAAGGAAAAGGAAAGGGAGAAAGACAGACAGACCAAGCAAGTAAGCAAAGGCAAGCCTGGCCCTCAGGCTGGGGGTTGCTGGGAAGGAAACAGATGGTACAAGGGCGGGGGCACCAACGGGAGCCACCTCCCTTCTGAGCAATGCGGCTGTGACAGGCACTGGAGGCCAGGCTGACTCTGAGCATCGCCTCCTGAGAGCCGCTTCTTTGTTACATGGCTATGGCGTGTGCGCTGCTGTTCTGTTTCTAGTTTTGTTTTGCTTGTGCTGGGGATGGAAGGCAGGGCCTCCTGCATGCTGAACAACTGCTCTACCACCTAGTGACGTCCCTAAACCTGAATGTGCTCTGACTTCACCCAGGGGCTTCCCAAAATGTGACCTCAGTGGCATGTGACATTATATCAAAACTGATAAGGTGGCATTTGGGGCTTCTTCCTTCAGCTTCCGGGCACAGTATTCAGCATGACTCCCCCTGGAAACTAGTGGGCCTTGGCATTGGCAAGTTTGGAGACCTTCAAAAGGGACTGTGTAGGCAACCCGGTGCGGTGGCCACACCTACGATCCCAGTACTCGGGAGGCTGAGGCAGGAGGATCACAAGTTTGAGGCCAACCTGAGCTATACAGTGAGACCCTGTCTCAAAAAAAAAAAAAAAAACAGGTTGGAGGTGTGGCTCAGTGACGGAGCGCCTACCGGGAGCGCCTGCTGGTTGCCTACCATGCACGAGGCCCTGAGTTCCAAACAGCACTGTACAAAAGGAGAAAAAAGAGGCTGCAGAGAAGGCAAGTCAGGCAACCGGGGTGATGCAGGCCTGCTCTTACCTGCCCAGTAATGTTCCCTTTCCTGCCCCATTTGTCCTCACTCGCTTACTGACTTGGATGTTAACTGCGGACTAAGAAGTGTGCTGGGTCCCTCGCCGTTCCCAGGGGCTCCCAAGGCAACGGAACCTCATCCTGACCTCCTGGGTGAGAAGACTCAGGCAGGCTCAGTAACCGTCCTGAAGACAGGCCAGGTGGCCTCCAAAGGCCATGTCCTTCCCCACCACCTCATTCCTTCCTCACTGCATCACTACCGGCACCCACCCTAGGGCCGGAGGAATCCCAGCTCTGCCACCCACTAGCTAGGAACACATGATTGCACTTTTCTCATTTTCTTCCCTTTTATTTTTGCATTACCGGGGAGTTGAACCCAGGGCCTCACGCATGCTTTTTACAGGTGCTCAACCACTGAGGCATATCCTCAGCCCTCATTTATTTCACTTTTCTATGCCTCAGTTTCTCCACCTGTCAAGTAGGGAAAAAATTGTGTCTAGTGCCGGGGAGGGTGGCGCCCGCCTGTAATCCCAGCGGCTCGGGAGGCGGAGGAAGGAGGATTGCAAGCTCGAGACCAGAGGCAGTCTGCATAATTTAGGGAGACCCTGTCTCAAAAAGTAAAAAAGTTGGGCTGGGGGTGCAGCTCAGTGGTCCAACACTTGCAAAGCATGCAAGTATGGGGCCTTGAGTTCAACCCCCAGTACCAAAAAAAAAAAAAAAAAAAATCATGTCTGTGTCATAGTTTACTGTAAGGATTAAATACATTAGTAGATTAAAACAGGGCTAGGGGTATAATTTAGCGGGCTGGGATTTAGCTCAGTTGGTAGAGCGCTGCGCTGCAGTCTCTGAGGTAAAGAGTTCAATTCCCGGCACTGCAAAAATGGAAGAAGGACCTGGCAATCCACTCCCAAGGCAATCCCGAAACAGTCAGCCATTGAAAACCCTATGAGGATCGCTATGAGTTGGATACGGACTCGACCACACCTAACAACAACAACAACAACAACAAGGGGTATAACAAGTGTGTGTGGCTAGCATACAGGAAGCCCTGGGTTCCACCCCCAGCACTGCCAAAACTAAAAATTAAAAAAGTACTTAGAATAAGCCTTCGGAGCCAGGTGCCAAGGTGAATACCTGTCATCCTAGTGACTGGGAGGCCGGGGTATGAGGATTTTCAGCTCGAGGCCAGAGGCTGCCTGTGCCACTTAGTAAGACCCTGTCTCAAAAAGAAAAATTAAAAAGAGGCTGGGGTGCGGCCCCGTGGTGGAGCACTTGCTTAGCTTGCACTAAGCCTTGGGTTCAACCCCCAATACTAGAAGTAAAAAAAAAAAAAAAAAAAGCAAGAAAAAAGAATAAGCATTCTGTCCGTGATAGCTTTATTACCATGCCTACGCTCTGGTTGCCAGGGAAAGCGCCCTCCGGTATTAAAACATTCTCAGTTGTCACCGTCAGTATCACCCACAGGGTGTTAAGACCCAGCCTGAACGTGACCAAGCAGCCCAAGGTCTCTGACCTTTCCCACCCCGCCAAGCTCCTTAACGAACACGCAGGATTCCAGACTCAAACCACCAACTTCCCCAGGGCTGCAGGTCCTTTCCGCAGGGGCTCCTCTTCCGAGCTGCCAACCCTCCAGCCCTCTTCTTTTCTCTCTGCTTAGGAGCCCGTGAATCAACAGGCTCTGCTCCGCGCCGGACGGCCTCTAAATCCCCCGCCTGCGCGGCTGGAACAGCTATGCCAACCCATGTACTTGGGAACCCACTGCTCGATTCCTCCCATCTTCCGCCTCCGCGATCTCGGGAACACCTCAGCAGGCCCCGCCTCCTCCACCATGACCCCGCCTCCTGCACGGACCTGCCTCCACCCCCCAGGCCACGCCTCCTTCACCATGACTCCGCCTCCTACGCGGACCTGCGTCCACCTCCCAGGCCACGCCTCCTCCACCATGACTCCGCCTCCTGCATAGACAGGCCTGCACCCCTCCAGGCCACGCCTCCCCATGGCTCCGCCTCCTCGACCTCAGGACCCACCTCAGCAGGCCGTACCTCCTCCTCCATGACTCCGCCTCCTGAACAGACCCGCCTCCTCCCCTGCAGGCCCCGCCTCCCCCGCCTCGGCCGGCTTCCTCTAGAGGTGAGTACACTCTCTGTATTTAAATGTTAGTCGCTGGGCGGTGCCTGGCACTGAGTAGAGGCTTTCCACGCTCTGCTCATCTAATCCGCACCAGAGCAACACCCGCGAAGGAATGACCCTGTGAGGCAGGGACAAGTATCAACGGTGCCGGTCAAGTACGACTCAATTACAGCCTGGCGCGGTAGAGGGGCCAGATCTGTAGCATTTGCCACTTTCCGTGGCGTGAATATACCCACCACAGCCGATTTCAAGCTGTCAACCTGATGTCCCCAAGGGCAGAGTTGGGAAGGTGCACATAATGATAGCCAATGTGAGCCAGCTCTGGCAGACCCCTGTGAGTCATTATGGACGAGAAAACTGGATGCAGAGGTTAAAAAACTTGTCCGTGGGCGTCATGCCATGTCAGTACCCGTGAAAGATGAGAGCCCAGCTGTGACCCAAGCGTGCGAGCTTTGCTGTGTTCCCACAGCGAGGTATCAATACAAACACAGCTCAACCCAACGCAGGGAGCGGCTGTGTGGCGCTGGGATCTCAGGTGCCTGTCTGTCCAAGGCACAGTTTAACCCAGGAGCATTCTCCAGCTCGCCCAGTCCCCGCCTGCTGAGATCGCCAGTGCCCACAGGGAGGCAGCAGCGGAAGCGCAGAGCTAAAAGCAGAAGGCTAGTCGGCCTCTCCCAGGAATCGGCCAACTGAATTACCATCTGCTTGGTGCAAGAGCCATACATATGAGCTTGGCCTGGGGCATGCCGACACCAGAAAGGTGTTTAAGTCCCAGCTACTCAGGTACTGCCGGCAGCCAGACGACTGTGGCAGCCGCTCCCGTCAGATATCAGAAGCTAAGCAGGGTCAGCCTGGTTAGTCCTTGGATGGGAGACCTCCTGGGAACACCAGGTGCTGTAGGCTTGGGAGATGGACCCGGCAACCCACTCCCAAAAAACAATCAGCCATTGAAAACCCTATGAACAGCAGAGAAGCACAACAGTGTTTCAAAGGTCGCTAGTGTTTCAAAGTGTGCATGGGGCATAGAGGCGCCATGAGTCAGACACCGAATCTAGGGTACCTATCAACTCAGGAGGCTGAAGCAAGAGATCATGTGATCCCAGGTCTGGGCCAGCTCGGGCAACATAGCAAGATCCTGTGCCAGTGGGCCCCACTGACTGCCAGCACCCCATCCTCCCTACGAGGAAGCTGTGTCCTCAGAACACAGCAGCACAGCCACCAGCGGCCTAGGAGCAGTGCCCACAGGAAGTCACCAGGTGTGGACAAAAGTGGAGAGAGACAGACCGAAGCGGAAGCCAAGGCTGAATGCCATGGCTTCCTAGCTCTGCGAACTTGAACTACTAAAGTTACTTCCCCTAAGCCTTGCTTCCTCACCTGTAAACTAGAATACTAGTCCCCACCCGGGCAAGTGCTCACAGGACTCAGTCACCGCTCTCTGCCACCCACAGCAAAGCCATCACACTCTGTGGCTCTGCCTGTCCTACCCGGGACTCACAGGCCTGGGTCTGGATCCCTTCTCCACCACAAGGTGAACCTGAGCAAGGATCCTCACCTTTCTGAGCTTGAATTCCTTGTCCACAAGTGGGGTACAAAGAGTACTGCCCTCTCGGGGGTTGTGATCTGTCCCTGATGTTATTACCTGCCATAAACAACAAGAGCACAGGGCCGGGGGTGTGGCTCAGTGGTAGTACACTTGCCAACCATGCTACAAGCCCGAGGTTTAACTGCAAGGAGAGAAAGGAAAGGGAGAAAGAAGAAAGAGAGAGAATGAAAGGAAGGAAGGAAGGAGAGAGAGAGAAAGAAAGAGGAGAGAGGAGAAAGAAAGGAGAGAGAAAGACATAAAGAAGAGAAAGAAGAGGGAGAGAGGAAGGAAAGAAGGAAGGAAGGCAGGAGAAAAGTAAAAAGAAAAGGCAGGAACAGGAAATCACAACCACAGTCCTGTCCTGTGTGCAAATGCCAAAATCAATCCAGAGAGTCCTAAGAAGGTGGTCACCATGGAGCTGTTGTTGTTAGGTGCTGTTGAGTCGGTATCTGACTCACAGCGACCCTCATAGGGTTTTCAATGGCTGACTGTTTGGGGATTGCCTTGGGAGTGGATTGCCAGGTCCTTCTCCCATTTTTGAGGTGCTGGGAATTGAACTCGGGACCTCAGAGACTGCAGCGCAGCGCTCTACCAACTGAGCTAAATCCCAGCCCACACCATGCAGCAGGCGGCTGCAAAAGATGCCAAGGTGCCAGGCGCAGTGGCGCATGCCTGTAATCCTAGCAGCTGGGGAGGCGGAGGCAGGAGGATCACAAGTTCAAGGCCAGGGGCAGTCTGCATAATTTAGGAAGACCCTGTCTCAAAAAGTAAAAAAAATGGGCTGGGGATGCAGCTCAGTGGTCCAGCACTTGCAGAGCACGCAAGCACATATAAACAAATTTGCACAGAATATGAGTAGAACCACAGAGCTGAAAGAAGAATTGTTAGTTAGGTGCTGTCGAGGGGGGGCCAGCTCACAGTGACCCTGCTAGGGTTTGCAATTTAATGGCTGGATGATTCAGGAATAAGTAAAAAAGGAATTCCAAAATTTAGAAGATGTTTGTGATGACATCATGCTTATAGATGAGACTTTATCACATTGGGGATGTTTTCATTAACCATTCTCAACAAGAATCCAAAAATATAGTAGAAGAAAAATGTTCAAGAAGAAACTAACACCTTAGAAGCCAGAGTGAAATCAATTCAGCATGTGTTAGCAGATCTGGAAGTTTAGTAAGATGCAAAACTAGGCAACAATGTAAACCTCGAAGCGGATGAAAATTAAACATTTTAGCCGGGTGTGGTAGTGTGCGCCTGTGACCCCAGAACTTGGGAGGCTGAGGCAGAAGGATCACAAGTTCCAGGCCAGCCTGGCTACCTGCTGAGACCCTGTGTCAAAAAAAAAAAAAGAAAAGAAAAGAAAAGAATTTTTCAATTGGTTTAATAAATTTGGATATTGTTTAAAATGATAACTCCCTTCTTCAAATGACACAGAAAGGAAGACTTTCTCTTTTTTTAAATTTTCATGTATATAATGGAAACTTGTCTATTTTTGTGTCTTGCTTATTCATTTTATATTTTTAAAAGAAGACAATATTCACCTATGTGTTTTGCATAATGAGTTTATGCATAATATCAAGTTTAGGGATTTCATGTCACATTATTAAAATCAGTTAAGCAACCTTCAAAAAAAAAAAATCAATCCCCAAAGTATTTTCTGAAGATCAGTTCAATGCTGGTTGAGAACAGGTATCAGAAGATCTCAGAACTCAACACCAGCCTGCAAAAGACACCACACTGAATAGCACAAAAGTCAGTGTCCTAAATGTTAAAACAGGAGGCAAAGGCCAGAGGAGAGGAAAAAAAACTATCTCTCACCTTCTATTCCAAAGGACATAAAATTTCAGAAGAAAAAAGTACAGATGACAAAAGCAAACATCCAGGATCCAAGGTTTAACATGGATTTGCATTTATCTAAATTTATCTATTTACTTCAGACACCCCGTTTGTTTGTTTATGGTGCTGGGGATAGAACCCAGGGCCTTGAAGGTGCTAGGTAAGCACTCTATCACTGAGCTATACCCCTAGCCCCCAGATTCTATTTTTTTTTTTTTTAGCCATACTAGGGGGCTGAACCCAGGGTCTCCCACATACTTTAGTGCTCTACTTGCATAAGATGCATGAACCAGGGGTACAAACAGCACCTGCGCCTTTATGCATAAACTTGGATGATATACATCTAGCCACTTTATAATACTCTTTAACTCTAGCCATTGCTTTCCCAATCAAGTAGGTTTCGCCTGAGGGAGCAACCACAGACAAGCTCAGAGAAGTCCATCAATCTCTACTGAGCTGCACCCCAGCCCCTTTTTTACTTTATTTTTTATCTTGAGACAGGTCTTGCTAAATTACACAGGCTGCCTGTGGCCTCAAACTTGCGACCCTCTTGCCTCTGCCTCCAGAGTTGCTGGGATTACAGACCTATGCCACCATGCCCAGCCCTCTAGGTTCTTTTTCTAAAAAGCAAAACAGATGTAGGTAAAGCTTCCCCACTCCATCTCCTCCCCCAAAAGATAAGCAGCAACCCCTCTATGGTGTAATGGACATGTTTCCAAGCTCTTATTACAATTACCCTTTTATTATGTGCCTACTCAGAGAGAAGGGCCTGCAGCCCTAGTCCTGTGGCATCTGATCCCGGCAGATCTCGGAAGCTAAGCAGGGTCGGGCCTGGTTAGTACTTGGATGGGAGACCGCCTGGGAACACCAGCTGCTGTAGGCTTGGGAGACGGACCTGGCAACCCGCTCCCAAAATTCAATCAGCCATTGAAAACCCTATGAACAGCAGAAAAGCACTGACAACAGTGCTTCCCCTGTTATATGTAGGGTTGCTATGAGTCAGATACTGACTCGACGGCACCTAACAACAACAACAACACACATAGAGAATACATAGAAGTCGTCTTTGAGGGAATTTTAATTTTATAGGATCTTGGGCTGGAGGAGCAGCTCAGTGGTACAGGACATGCCTAGCTTGTATGAGGCACTGGGTTCCATCCTCTGACCAGCATCGAGAAAAATAAAGAAAGAAAAGAACAAAAGAAGGAAATGTATGGGACCTTTGGCAACTTTTTTCCATTATGACATTAGGAGATCTATTAAAGGACTGGGTAAATCAAACCAGAATATTCCTCCTATCACTGATGTACATAAATAAGATGCATGAATCAGGGGTACAAACAGCACCTGTGCCTTTATGCATAAACTTGGATGATATACATCTAGCCACTTTATAATACTCTTTAACTCTAGCCATTGCTTTCCCAATCAAGTAGGTTTCACCTGAGGGAGCAACCACAGACAAGCTCAGGGAAGTCCATCAATCTGCCCTGAATCAAACCACTATTTAATTAAGTGGCAGTGCCAGGACTCAGCCCCAGTGCTGCCCAAAGTGCAGGAACCTCTGACACCATTTCACAGCTCAACTACCTCCTTATCCTTGCCTTCCTACCCAGTTTTCTCCACCCAAACAACTGCCTCTTGACCAGGGCTCTACTTCTAGAACCTTCCTTCACTCCCCTAGAGAGAGATGATGCAAGAACTTGCCCGAGGCAAGACAGTAAATTGCTGGAGGATTTTTTTGCAATGAGGGCAGCACAAGAGCTACCCCAGTAAATGAGGCCATCCTTGCCTCCAGGCACCCGGCTGCTAGAAATAAGTGGTGACTTGCACTCTGGCAGGCTGGACAGGCTCAGGATGGATTGATTTTTTTCCCTGGAATTTACAGGCTCGTTTACAAGAGGCAGTGGCTGTTTTTCCAGCTGCTACACGGATCACCCCTTCGAGTTTCAGCTGCAGTGGCAAAATCAACAATTAAAAATAAAAAAAATAAAAAAAAAAGAAAAGAAAAGAAAAGAAAAAACCACCACCTCTAGCCAGGCACCTGCTCACCTACCATCCCCACAACTAGGAAAGTGAGACAGGAGAGTCACAAGTTCAAAGCCAACAGGCAGCATAAGCAATGGAGCAAGACCCTGACTCAAAGATTTTAAAAAGGGGGCCTGAGGGTGCGGCTTGGTGGCAGAGCATTTGCCTAGCATGAGCAAGGCCCGGGGTTCAACCCCCTAGTACTGCTGCAGAAAAATTTAAATCAAAAGTTAAGATGTTACAATGTTTGCTTGAAATGTGATTACTAGAACTTAATGTTCCTTGTTTAAAGCTGGCACATTCCATCCTGTAGGTCCCCTCCCGGCTCCTTGCTGCTTATCTGCCTGTCTCTGCCCTGTTGTCTGCTTCCCAGTTTCTTACAATTGCTAAATTTAGTCTGTTGAATGTACTCTCCACCCTGGTGGCTGCTTCCTGGTTTCTCACAATTTTTAAACTCAGTCTATTGTCTACTCTCCACCCTGGTGGCCGCTTCCTATTTCTTACAATTGCTAAACTCAGTCTATTGCATGTACCCTCCGCCCTGTGGTCCGCTTCTTGATTTCTTATAATTGCTAAACTCCATCTATTGTCTACTCTCCACCCTGATGGCCCCTTCCAGTTTCTTACAATTGCTAAACTCAGTCTATGGAATGTACTCTCCGCCCCGTGTTCTGCTTCCCGATTTCTTGTATGTGTAGCTGTTATCTGCCTAATTCCACAGTAACTAGCGTGACCCGCCTGCAGATGATCACGTAGGCTGTGCACGTGTGATTCAAACTGACAGCCGCCACCCTGTGAACTATACAACCCCAGGAGAACTGGGGCTCAGGGTCAGCCCTGAGAGGACCCGTTTCTGTGGGCTCACCTTGCTACAGCAGTACGTTGTGCCCGGTCCTGAGTCTCTCGAAGGACTTTCGCTTTTCTCAAGCCGCTGCAGTACCACGGAGGAAAAGAAAACAAAATACTTCGCATAGCCTAGGATAAACAGTTCTCATCACTGACCTTGCTCTGACCCCCACACTATTCCAAGGCCCACTCCGGCCTTCCAAGGGACCAGCTGCAGCCAAGGCCCAAGAGTCACCTGTTCTAGAAGCTTCTTCTCAAGTAGGCCTTAGAAGGGACGCTTTTTCCTCCCAGATAGCCAGTGATAACGAAATCTACCAGAACAGTGACCAATGTTTTCTCCATGTCAGACTTTCACCTGACACTGACTGTGACAGTGGAGGGGTCCTGCGCCTTTCTGAGCACTGCTTCGATCCCACGTCAACCGCACTTTCAGCTGGGGGTGCGGCTTGGTGGTAGAGCTTGAGTCTAGCATGTGGAAGCCCTGGGTTCCGTCCCCAGCACAGCAAAACATAAACACATAAACGAACAAGTATGCTGCACTGCATAATCTCTGAAGTCTCTCTGGTGCCACTGAGTCAGTATCCGACTCATACCAACCCTGCATACAACAGGCAAAACACTACTGTCAGTGCTTCTCTGCTGTTCATAGGGTTTTCACTAGTGGACTGACTTTGGAAGTGGGTTGCCGGTCTGTCTCCCAAGCCTGCCGCACCTGGTGTTCCCAGGCGGTCTCCCATCCAACCACGAACCAGACCCGACCCTGCTTAGCTTCTGAGATCTGACAGGATCGGGTGCTGCAGGGCTAACGCTGCAGGCAAAGTCTCTCTAGGGGCCAAAAAATTTGTTTCAGCCCTCTCGGAGGGGTGGAGATTGCCAAAGGATAAGGGGCGGACTGTGCGCTGGACAGAAATCCACCTGTCAGCCAGGTGTGGGGTCACCTTTCTGTAATGCCAGGATTTGGGAGACTGAGGCGGAAGGACAGAGAGTGTGAGGCCAGCCTGGGCTTCTCCAGACCCTGTCTCAACCTCCTAAGATCTGTCTTGTGGTGGGGGCGGAGCCAGATGGGGTAGCTCTGTCTGTGATCCCAGCACTCAGGAGGGTGAGGCAGGAGAGTTGGGAGTTCGAGGCCAGCCTGGGCCTCAAGAGGCCCTGTCTCAGTTTCGAGGGATCTCATCTCCAAGTGGGGGAGAAGCCAGCTGTGGTGACCACACCTGTGAGCGCACTCTGAGGCTGAGGCAGGAGGATTTGGAGTTCCCGGCCAGCCTAGGTTACACAGTGAGCTCCAGACCAACCTGAGTTACGTAGTCACCCCTCACCTCAAATTATTTTTTTTTTTTCGCGGTACTGGGGGTTGAACCCAGGGCCTCGAGCCTGCATGCTCTGCAAATGATGGACTGCTGAGCTGTACCCTCAGTCCATTTTTTTAGTTTTTGAGACAGGGTCTCGCTAAATTACGCAGACTGCCTCTGGTCTCGAACTTATGATCCTCCCGCCTCCGCCCCTCCCAAGCCACTGGGATTACAGGCGTGCGCCACTGCGCCTGGTCTCAAAAATAAATTTACAAAAATAGAAAGAGAAATCTATTCTATTCTTTGATGTGGATAATTGTTTGTGTGGTTTGATGTGGATAATTTGATTGTGGATAATTGAATTTGCGGGGGGGGGGGGGGTGCTGGGGATCAAACCCAGGGCTTCCCATCTACTAGGCAAGCGCTCAACCACTGGACATAGCTGGAGCTATGTCTCCAGCCCAGATAACTGAAATTTTTGTCCCAAAGTGATTGTTAAATATGAAGGAGCTAGGTGCGGTGACGCACGCCTGTAATTCCAGTGACTCGGGAGGCAGAGGCAGGAGGATCGCAAGTTCAAGACCAGATGCAGGCTGCGTCATTTAATAAGACCGTGTCTCAAAAAAAAAAAAAAGGTGAATGAAAGCTTCTCTTCTATTTTTATTGGCCTGCAACAAATATTTGGAGTAAAATCAATCTCCTTGCCTGACAAATTGGGCTAGAAGACAAATGTTTCTCCCCTCCAGAAAGTCACCACTTAGTGCCTCAGCGATGACTGGGCAAATGTTAGCAGAGCGTGCTAAGAACTTAGTAAAATGCCATAGGGTGTTTTCCTCCAAGATCATTTGGTTTTTGTTTGGTTCTGTTGTGCAGTGCTGTGGATGGACCGCGGGGCCTCGTGCATGCTAGGCAAGCGCTCCAGTGCTGAACTGCGGTCCCAGCCCCTCCAAGGTCACTGCACACGGTGAGTCCGGTGTCCCCCTCCCTCTGGTAGAGGAAAGGATTAAGCAGGGAAGAGCATGTTCCCCAGGCCAAGCCCTGGGCCTTATGTGGTGCCCTCCTTCCTAGCACAAAAGCACCCATCCCAAGGGGCAATCCCAAAACAACCAGCCATTGACCCTGTAAGAGTCGCTATGAGTCAGACACGACTTGACGGCACCTAACAACAACAAAGCAACGAGAAAACTCTCCCTATACCCAGATGGCCTTAAAGTGCTGGTCACACAGCCAGACAGGTGACTGGGTGGGCTGCTTTGTGGGGCTACCCTTCCTTTATTTGTCTTGGGTCATCGCCCAGGGGCACAACATACACCAACTAGGTCAATCCATCACGGAACAGGAACATCTCGTCCTACTGATTTAGAATGTATGCTCGGTAATTTTAAGAAAGGAATTTTCTGGAGATTATGGTATCAAAATGAAACCGAAAAAGCTTAGGACCCTGTGTGAAACAGACTGGCCAAAACTGTGTCCCAATTGGCCCCCAGAGGGAACTCTAGAAGAGGGTGTTGTAAGATCAGTTTGGAGTCAGGCACAGTGGCGCACACCTGTAATCCCAGCTGCTTGGGAGGTAGAGGCAGGAAGATCGCAAGTTCAAGACCAGAGGCAGTCTGCATAACTTAGTGAGACCCTGTCTCAAAAAGTAAAAAAAAAAAAAAAAAAAAAAAAAAAAAAAAAAAAAAAAAAAAAAAAAAAAGGGCTAGGGGCACAGCTCAGTGGTGCAGCACTTGCAAAGTATGCAAGTGCAGGGCTCTGGGTTCAACCCCCGGTACCGAAAAAAAAGAAGAGGATGTTGTCAGATTAGTTCGGATGACAGCAACCTCCCCCAAGGGAGGCTGTTCAGATCAATACCCTTATATTGATTCATGACAAAACTTACGCCAGAAGATGCCACCCTGGCTGCACCTGTGTGCCCTGGAGACAAAAGGGGCCATTTTAGTGCTCTGGCAAGACACTGCCACAATACCAGAGCCAGAAGCGAGGAAAGCCTGTGCTTTCAGACTCAGACAGACCGAGAGAGTTCAGATCTGCCCCCACCATATCATACAGCTCCACCAGGGAGGAGCTGGCCGCTTCCTGCAGATACAACTTCACCCCCGAGGACCCTGAACCCTGAGCCCATGCAGACTGGAAAAGAAGCCTCTGGTCAGCTCGCTGGGACCCCTGTGGCACCAGCTGAGATTGGCTCATTTGCAGAAGCCTCTCCGGGAACATCCTGCTGGAGAGTGGGGCCAGACTGTTTATATTCCCCGGCCGTTTAGTTCTACAGACCTACTGAATTGGAAACATCACAATCCTATTCAGAGAAACCACAGCAAATGACTAAGCTCCTTTCGTCCATCTTTTCGCACGCGGCTGTCCAAATTGGGATGATTGCCAAGAGCTGTGGATAGCTCTCTTTGAAAGGAGGAAGGAAGGCACATTTTAGATGGAGCTAGAAGTTGGCTCGATGGCTCAATTCCTCAGACAGTAGCAAATGAAGAACAGCGGGTTAACAAAAGGCTGCCGATCAAGAGGCCCCGGCCTGGAATCCCAACACAGCAGGCGGTTTAAAAAACTTAGATTAGCGCCAAGCCCTTTTGAAAGGGATGCAGGCTGGCGTGCACAGACCGAATGCACAGACCATGGCTAAGGTTGCAGAGACCCTCCAAGAGCCACATGAGAGCCCAGGGAAATTCTACGAGAGGCTCTGTGAAACCTGCAGGATGTTTTCCCCGTTTAATCCCCAGGCACCTGAGAGTCAGCAGATGACAAACACAGCGTTTGTGACATTCGTAAAAAAGGTCCAAAAGCAGGGAGGCTGCGCAGGTATGAACGTCACCCAGCTCATCCTCATTGCCCGAGAAGTGTTTATTAACCGAGATCAAGTTGGAAAGAGAGAACAGCAAAAAGACGCAGACAGAACGGCAAAACAAAAAGCAGTTTATCTAGCAGCTCTTGGGAAAACCAGCCCTGGGGAATTCCAAGGTTCCCCCACGAGACTCTTCAGAATAAAAGCCAAAAAGGGCAGTCAAAAGGAATCCACAGACCATCCAAACTGGACCCAGACCAGTGTGCTTACTGCGAAGAACGTGGACATTTTAAGGCTAATTGTCCCAAAATCCAAAAAGAGAAAAAAGAAAAGAAATCACAGAGGGAGACCCCTAACCAGCAACGCTCTTCTCCCTGGCTGGCGATGAAAGTGAATTGGGGCAACAGGGCTCCCTGAGAGCCCCTTGTCAAAGCCCAAGTCGGGGACCAACGTCTAACCATCATGGTGGACAGTGGAGCAGAACATTCAGTAGGCACTCAGCTAGGAGCTCCCTTAAGCCCCCTTCAAACCCAGGTCGTTGGGGCAACCAGGATCTCAGGCAGAAAGAACTTTGGCCAGAGCCACATCTGTGAGATCCGGGGCCACAGCGTAACACATGCATTTCTGTATATGACTGAGTGCCCCACACCACTTCTGGCAAGGGATCCTCTCTCCAAACTGGGAGCGACTGTCACCTTCAAAGACAATGGCAATGTTCACCTTAATTTAGCCAAATCTGATCAGTTGCTGTTCCCTGTGAGGAAGAATGGCGTCTGTTCGGAAAGAGATGAGGAGCAGGTGCCAAGAAAAAATGATGAAGACCCTAGAGTTATTTCCAAACACAGGAAAATGCAACTCATGGGTGCTCCCCGATGGACGGACAGACGCATAGTTGTTCCAAAGAAATTAGCCTACGCATGGGTAAAGACCCTAAAGTTATTTCCAAAAGTCTGAGCTGAAGATAACCCACCAGTGTGTAGCAAAGAAACATGGCCCCTTAATAGCAGAACTCAAGCCGGGATCCACGCCGGTGCCTGTCCGACAATATCCGATGATCCAGGAGGCAGGACTAGGAACCCAGCCTCACACAATGTGGCTAAGGGAAGCTGGACTTCTGAAGGAGAGCGGCTCACCAGGGAACCCGCCTCCTCCAGTAAAAGGAACCAGACGGAGACTACCTACCGACCAGTCCAGGACCTTAGCGCAGTTAACCAGGTTGCTGTCAACTTCACCCAGCTGTCCCAAACCCGTACATTTTACTTCGTTTAATTCCCACGGAAGTTAAATGGTTTACCCGTTTAAGATTTGAAACAGTGCTTTCTTTTGCTTCCGAGTTGCTCCTATAAGCCGGCCACTCTTTGCATTTGAATGGGAAGAGCCTGACACTGGACCCAACTGCCACCTGCCACAGGATTCAAAAATGCCCCTACCTTGTTTGGGGAGGGCGGACCACCTGACCTCTGGCACTTCCCCCATTCTCAGTTTAACTGTTGTTTGCTGCAATGTGTAGCTGACCTCCTACTCTGCGGTGAATTAGAAAAGGACTTTTGAGGGACAAAGGCCGTCCTCGGACCTCTTCAGGACTATGGGTACAAAGTCTCTCGGAAAAAAGCTCCAATCTGTCAAACCACAGTCAGATATATGGGGGTCTGATCTTGAAGGAGGGCAAAGAAAGTTCGCTCAGGAAAGGAAAGAAGCTATTCGTTCCACTCCTAGGCCTAACGCCAAGAAGAAACTCTGTGATTTTCAAGAGGCAGCGGGGTTTTGTAGAATTTGGACACCAGGATTTGCTGAGAAGGCAAGGCTTTTATATGAAATGCTAACAGGAAAAGAAAAAGAACAGTCAGATTTAAACTGGACAGTGGAACACGACTTGTCCTTCAAAGAGTTAAGCCGGGCTCTGGGGATAGCACCTTGCAGATGAGAGAAACCCCATTGCCCCAGGAGGCCTAACCCAGAAAGCAGGTCCCTAGGAGAGGCCGGTGGCTTATCTATGAAAAGTCTTTGATCCTGTGGCTAAAGGGTGGCCTCCATGCCTGCGGGTAGTGGCTGCCGCTGTCCTATTGATTAAGCGGGCAGATAAGTTCACTTTGGGGCAGGAGCTGACAGTTCACACGTCTCACGCTGTAATGGAACTGTTAAACTCACGTGGCCAAAACTGGCTTTCTGATGGCCGCATCATACGGTACCAGGCCCTCCTATATGAAAACCCTCGCTCGACTATTACTGCTGGGAAAGCCCTTCACCCTGCCACCTACCTGCCCACTGAGCCAGGCCCACCGAATCATGATCACTTGTTAGCAATAGATGAAGCACGTTGCAGCAGACCCGACCTACAGAGGGCTCCCCAGAGAGACCCTGAGTACACTTTGTTTAGGACGGAAGTAGCTCAGTCAGAGACGGCTGTCGCCCCTGAAGAGGTGCTCCTAGCCCGACCTCTTCCACCTGGATGGTCAGCTCAGACAGCGGAATCGTGGGCATTGATTCGAGCACTCAGGTGGCCCAAAGGGAAAAAGGCCAACATGTACACTGACTCCAGGTATGCTTTTGCCACTGCACATGTCCACGGAACACTACACAAAGACAGAGGGCTGCTCACAGCTGAGGGAAAGTGGATTGAGAATAAGAAAGAGCCAGGCGCAGTGGCACACGACTGTAATCCCAGCACCTCAGGAGGCGGAGGCAGGAGGATCGCAAGTTCAAGACCAGAGGCAGTCTGCATACTTTGGGGAGACCCTGTCTCAAAAAAAAGTTAAAAAATGGGCTGGGCGCGCAGCTCAGTGGTCCAGCACTTGAAAAGCATACAAGCGCAAAGCCCTGGGTTCAATTCCCAGTACCGCAAATAAAAAAAAAAAAAGAAGAAGAATGAGATTTGATGGCTTCTTGATGCAATCTAGGAACCCCAAAGAGGAGCAATAAGTCACTACAAAGGACATGAAAAGGTAAAAGGCTCAGTAACTCTTGGGAACTCGGGAGCAGATGAGGCAGCCAAAGCAGTAGCTGATTCCACCCGAGAAATGACTAGAAATCTCCAGACTGTTCAAAAGGAATCTACAACCAGCAATTCAAGCTACTCAGAGAAAGAAAATGAGCGGGCACGAGGTCAGAGAGCAAACACAGGAAAATGTAACTCATGGGTGCTCCCAGAAGGATGCATAGTTGTTCCAAAGAAATTAGCCTACGCATGGGTAAAAGAATATCATGACAGCTGTGTGCGGTGGCGCACGCCTGTAATCCCAGTGGCTTGGGAGGCTGAGGCAGGAGGATTGCAAGTTCGAAACCAGAGGCAGCCTGCGTAATTTAGCAAGACCCTGTCTCAAAAAGTAAAAAAAAAAAAAAGAAAGAAAGAAAGAAAAAAAGAAAAGAAAATGGACTGGAGGCAGCAGCTCAGTGGTCCAGCACTTGCAAAGCATGCGAGCTCAAGGCCCTGGGTGCAACCCCCAGTACCGCAAAAAAAAAAAAAAAAAAAAAAAAAAAAAAACATCATGGCCTCACACATGGGGCAACAGTGCGTTGCTGCAAGGATCCTATTATGTTCCCCACTTGCCACACTCTGTGCCACAATCTGCCAAAGACGCACTGCTTGTGCTCAAGAGGAGCCCACTCAGAAGCCCCGGCCAGCACTTGGAGCTCAACACGCTGGCAGCTCCCCTTCTGAGGACACGCGAATGGACTTCACAGAAGTCAAACCTCACAGGGGATATACGTACTTGTTTGTTTTAATGTGCACCTACTCCGGATGGAGGGCTGGGATTTAGCTCAGTTGGTAGAGAACCACTCCGCAGTCTTTGAGGTCCCAAGTTTGATTCCCAGCGCCGCCAAAATGGGAGAAGGACATGGCAACCCACTCCCAAGGTGATCCCGAAACAATCCGCCATTGAAAACCCTATGAGGGTCGCCATGAGTCAGACACGACTCGATGGCACCTAACAACAACAACAACAACTCTGGATGGGTGGAAGCCTTCCCCACCAAAACTGAAAAGGCCCAAGACATCTGTCAGGCACTCTTGAGAGAAATTATCCCAACGTATGGACTTCCCTTCACTGTAGATCATGATGTGATGACAGCCCTGCTTTTATTGCAGAGGTAGCACAGAAATTGGCAAAGTTACTAAACATAAGCTGGAAGTTGCCCACCGCCTACTGCCCACAGAGCTGGAAGGCAGAAAGAATGAACAGAACTGCAAAGCTAGCTTTGACTAAATATCGTTTAGAAACTCACACCCCTTCGGTAGATCTCTTGCCATCTGCCGTAACGAAAATCAGAACTATGCCCAGTCAAGGAAAATCCTCCCCTTCTGAGATCTTATTTGGAAGGCCTCCACCATTAATGAGATGCCTCGGAGGTAATACCCAAGAGGTGGGGAGTTTGAGGCTGAGCCAGCAACTTGAGGCTCTGGGCCAAGTTTTTCCATTAGCTTCACAAATATCATAGGAAAAGGGAGACTCTACCAACTACTGCCCCTGCACACAATTTACAGCCTGCTCTGTGGTGGACTTGGCCCCTATCTAGCTGGAAATCATGGACAGGAGCCCTTATGGGCCGCTCAGAAGCACTCTACTCCTGATAACTCTGGCGCCTTGCTTAATCAATGGGATAACAAAGTTCATAGCACAGAGGAGCCAATCAGTACAATCATATCAAATGTTAACATCTAACGAGGCTGGATATGTACATGCTGTACGGACAGATGCAGAATCATCTTGACGCAAGAGAATGGGGGGGGGGGATGTTGCAGAAAAAATGAAAGTCAAAAAGGTTGTAAAAAGTTTCTTTGTCAAAACTAATATGCATTTCAGTTAGACTATGATTGTTAGAGCTTAATGGTCCCAGCTGGGAACCCTGCTTGTTAAAACTACCTCACTGTGTAAGTAGGAGTCCCTCTCATGTCCCTGCGTCCCTCGATGCTTCTCTCACCCGGTCAGTAACTCCCTCCTGCCTGTCCTTGCCCCATGTAACCATGACAGCAATCTTAGGCTAGCCCACCTGCAGATGGTCACGTGGGCCCCACACATGTGGTAGTCCAAATGAGATATGGCCACCTTCATCCTGCGGTAAACCAGATACCCTCAGGAGAACAAGGAGAAGGGGGCCCAAAGAGAAGATGTGTTTCCTTGGGGCTACCCTACAGGCCTGTAGTAAAACTCTTTTTTCTGTTACCCAAGTTTCTTTGTCTCTCGAAGTACTTTCTTCCCTTGTCACAACAGTTAGGTGCAGTCAAGTTAGCATCAGACTCATAGCGACCCCCATAAGGTTTTTGATGGCTGTTTCGGGATCGCCTTGGGAGTGGATTGCCACATCTTTCTCTCATTTGTGCGGTGCTGGGAATCGAATCCGGGACCTCAGAGACTGCAGAGCAGCGCTCTACCAACTGAGCTAAATCCCAGCCCGCCCCCAGTTCTAACCAGCATAACTAGATTAACTACATTTTGCAAAGTGGATCTTCCACCCCGCACTTTTCATACTGAACATAACTTTTCCTCCAGGGTTAGATAGAATGTTTGAGAGAGAAAATCACATTAGAAAAACTTTATTCTGGAAACATAATGTTGAAAGGGGCATGAGAGACTATATTAACTGCTATGTCCTGGTTCTTGACACTTTTGACATGTCAAAAGTGAGTGACGAGCCCAGTGTAGTGGTGCATGCCTTTAATCTCAGCGACTCGGGAGGCAGAGGCAGGAGGATCACGAATTCGAGGCCAGAGGCAGCCTGTGTAACTTAGTGAGACCCTGTCTCAAAATACAACGTAAAAGATGGGCTAGGGGGTATGGGCCAGTAGTTGAGTGCTTGCAAAAAAAACATGTATGAGTCTGGGTTCAATTCTCCAGTACCAAAAAAATAAATTAAAAAAAGGAGTGGGGAGGCCAGGAGCAGTGACACACACCTATAATCCCAGCAACTCAGGAGGCAGAAGCAGGAGTATTAAAGAGAGACCCTGTCTCAAAATAAAAAAAAAAAAAATGGACTGGGGGTACAGCTCCGTGGTGGACTGACTGCTTGCCTAACGTGCATGATGCCTTGACTTCAACCCCCTGGTACTGAAGGGAAAAAAAATGACTGAGCATTTCTATGTTAAAGATTTCAAAGGATTATGGGAAAATTATAAAAATAATATAAACACTAATAAAGGGCAGGAGCAGAGGCAGTGATATTCAACTTGTGTATAAAAACAAAAATCTCTACCTCCTAGGGCGTCCCTAGAGTAGTCCATTTGGTAATGACAAGTAAAATGGCGGTTGATGGGACTGGGGGAACAGGAGCAGTTTCAATCTCGCAGGATGCAAGGAAAATTGTTTTGGAGACAGATGGTAGTAACGATTGCCCGACAATGTCAATGAACTGAATACTCGTGAACCGTACACTTAAATGGTTAAGGTGGGAAATTTTATCACAATCGTAAAAATTGGGAAGGACAGGAGAACCCAAAATCTCGCAAGCTGCTCATTGTCATTTAAGAGCTTGCAAGCATAGTGGTTAGGAACTGTGACTCTGGAGTCCTGACTGCCTCTTTTCCACATCTCTGATGTCAGGTCACTTGACATCTGTAAGACTTTCTTTACCTACATAAGGGAGAATAATAGTCTCCTACTTCCTAGGGCTGTTAAGGATGAGACCAAGGTAACAGAATCTCACTAGCACTTGCTAAAGGGTTCTTACCATAAATGTTAATGATAAATGCGTTTATTATTCAGTTAAATGCATCAATAATTAGGTTATTCTTATTATAGTATCAGCTAGGTCGACAAGCGCCTCGGAAGACTACATTTTAAGGGAAAAAGAGACCCAAGCTCGCTTCAGAGTTACAAGGCTTACGCTTTGAGAGTGATTGGGGGGACGGGGAGGAGAGCTGGGTGGTAGAGCGCTTGCCTAGCATGCAAAAGCCCCTGATTTTGATTCTCAGCATCAAAAAATAAAATAAAATAAAACAGAGCGGCTGTGGGCTTTAGGATCACTTCTGGTGACGCACCAGAGCTGATGGAGATGGCCCTCTTGGGTCACCAGACAGCAAGAAAACAGGCTTGGCTGCTCGGCGGGAGCTAGCATTGGAGCTGCATCTTCCTCGCTGCCTGGGCTTCCAGGGGGTCGACCCGGGCGAGGAGGGGGCTGCAAAGTCCGCACAGGACGGGGCTGATGGCAGAGCCCCGTGCCTACGAATGACTCGAGGTTCCCACGAGACTCCCCCGCACCGGGAGCAAAAGTCCCGCACCCTCGCCCTTTCCCCGACACCCTCTGCGACCCAGACGCATGGGGGCCACGGCAAGGAGCCTGTAAGCTTTCCCTAAGTCCCTGCAGAGAGCCCCCCCAAGAAAAAACATCCCCCCAAAACAGCCAGGATTGCAGATTTATAAATACCCCTCCCGCGCGTGCGCACTGGGACTTACGCGTGCTCCCCCACACACACGCCCCCTACGGCGCAGCGCGCGCCCACTACGCCTGCGCCGTCCGGCTCTCTCTTCAAGGCGCAGGACAAGCAGTTGGGGGTCCTGGGATCCCGCAAAGGGGAAAATGGAATAGGTCCGCGGGGGGTGCGCTGTCCCTGCTTCCTGGTTTCTCACCTCATAGTGCTTCATGGCTCCCGCAGATGGCGACTCCTGTTCCTGCTGCTGCTGCTGCTGCTGCTGCTGCGGCTGCTGCCTACCTGCGCGCGCGACACAACACAGGGTTCCCCCCCGCGTGCTCGCGACCGTCGCGCTGGACTAACTGCAGCTCCCGGTTCACCCCGCCCCTCCCTGTCGCGCGCGCCCCGCCAGCCAATCAGCGCGGCGTGCACCCCATCCTCGGCCCCTCCCCGCAAGGGTTGATGAGCGGCTCGCGCCACAGAGCTGACCAATCAGCTTGTGAGACCCGCCACCACGGGGCGGGGCGCGGGCGGGAGTGGCTAAAAGGAGGGGCTTGGCCACCTACCAATCACCAGGGAGTCTAAGACACCGCGCATTTCCCCTTGCCCCGCCCCTGGGTGGTGTCGCTATGGAAACCAGGGGAAGCAACGGCGACTGGAAAGCTGGAGACGCGAGCAAGAAGTTGAGTGACAGACGGGGAGGGCGGTGGTGTCCACATGGCAGGCGGCGCGACTGGGTGAATTCGAGGTGGGCGGCCCCCGGGGTACCGGGGAGCGGCGGGAAAGGCCAAGAAATGGGGGTGCTGGAGGGAGGGTGTAGATGACGAGGTCAGCCCAGCGAGGGGGCTCCATCTGTCATGACCAGGAGGGAAGGAAAGGAGAAATGAGGTGGCGTGAAAATCCCTGGGACACCCCCCCACCCCTGCAACCTGCGCCCCAGCTCCATTCCGGCGGGTGTCTGCCCTGCCCTTTCTAAAGACAGCCCCTGTCTCCTACATTGTCGCTACCTGCGCCTTGTCCCTACTGGTCACGTGACTCTATGGAGCCCTTGAATTGTGGCTGGTCCAAACAGATGTGCTGTCCATGTGAAAATACACCGGTATCAAAGACCGGAAGAAAGAAAGGATGGATGTTAGAAAAAGTCCCATAGCCTTTTACGTGGATTACCACGTTGAAATGATCGTATTTTTAGTACACTGCATTAAAATACATTATTAAAATTAAGTTCCCCTGGTTTTTGTTTGTTTTGTCTTGTGGTGCTGGAGTTCCAACCCAGGACCTCCTGCGTGCTAGGAAAGTGTTCTATGACTCCGTGTTTGCTTTCACTATTTTTTTTTTTTCACTACTGAGTAGTTGATATCAGGGCCTTGCGGATGTTGGGCGAATTCTTTATCACTGAGCTGCACGCCCAGACCCTTTTTCTTATTTTTTATGTTTTATTTTGAGACAGTCTCACTAAATTGCACAGGCTGCCTCTGGCCTCAGACTCACGATCCTCCTGCCTTAGCCTCCCGAGATTCTGAGATTACAGGTGGGCGCCAAGGCTTCCAGTCCCAAATTTTTACTGACAATGTTGATCTGGGATCATAACATTCTTTTGTTCTTTTGACGGTTCCCTCATGAGCTGCTTACAGAGATTGAGTGCCAACACACACGCACGCACGCACGCACGGCACGCATGCACGCACGCACGCACACAAACGCTCAAGACTTCAGGACAGAACCAGGCAAGGTGGCGAACATCTGGAATCCCAGGGCACGGGAGGCTGAGGCAGGAGGATCGCAAGCTCAACACCAGCCTGGTCTGCACAGTGAGTTCGAGGCCAGTCTGAGCTGACACAGCAAGACCCTGTCTCACCAAACCAAGGGTTAAGCATGAGCCCCAGTGATAGAGCGCCAGCCTAGCATGCACAGCGCCCTGACTTCCACCCCTAGCCCTGCGCAGGAGGAGCAGACAGGACCCAGCTCCCTTCTTCACCCTCTCTCCTTTTCCTCTCTTCTACTGGCAGGTCCTGCCCTTCAGGTTTCAGCCGAGGCTGAACTCTCAGGAGCTCAGAGTCCTGGCATCAGGAACACAATAAGAAATCCTTACAGGTACCTCCGTGATACATAGGGCAGCAGGGTGGGGCCAGGGTGAGTCAGCGCTTGCAGTTTAGTAATCCACATTCCGCTCTGGAACCTTCTAAAGCCGTAACCTGTGGAGATCCTGTTGTTGTCAGGTGCCGTTGAGTCGGTATCTGACTCATAGCGACCCTCATAGGATTTTCGATGGCTGACTGTTCCGGGATTGCTTTGGGAGTGGATTGCCAGGTCCTTCTCCCATTTTTGCGGTGCAGGGAATTGAACTCGGGACCTCAGAGACTGCAGCGCAGTGCTCTACCAACTGAACCAAATCCCAGTCCGTGGAGATCCTAGTCGTCCAGTAAAGGAAACTGAGGTTGTGGTCTTCAAAAACTCATTATCTTCAGTGGAGCTAGCTGAGCAAAACAGGTGGAAATGTAAAGGTGTTTTACAACCGTGCTTCCAAAAGCAAAGACCTGAGCCAGGCAACGTGGCACACACCTGTATATCCCAGCCCTGGAGAGGCTGAGGAAGGAGGATCGAGAGTTCCAGGCTAGCCTGGACCATGTAATGAGACAACCCCCACCCATTTCAAAAAAACAGAAGCAGAATTCTTTTTCTGTTTGCAGTTTTGCGGTTGTGGGGTCCACGGGGCATTGGGGAAAGTATTTACTCAGAATGCCACAGATAAAACCTTACAAAGTTGAGTTATGGAGGTGTCTCATTTTGAGAGGCCAAGGGGGGAGGCTGGCCACATTTTACTATTTTCCTAGCTCTCTGCCAATGTCTCCCTTCTCTGATGGGATATGGGCAGGGAGTCCTCTGTATTTCCAGTCTCTAGCTACACAAGCACTCATGGTATCCAAATGTCACATTAGAGAGATTCCACACACGCTCCCACAGACCCAGAACATCCTGGAAATCCCCTTTTGGGGCTGCTTTGATGAGCCCCACGCTCACTCACCAGCCACCAAATCAGCATCACGCACCTACTATGCAATGTGTCACCCGGGGAACACAAATCATTGTCACCCCTCCTCACCCTCAGGAAGCCAATATCACAGAAAGGCGGGCTCTAGCCTCGAGAGTAAAATTCCTCTCTGTTGTTTTTCGTTTTATATCTTATTTTGCTTTGGGGAGAGGAGTTGTGTGTGTGTGGCGCTGGAGACCAAACCCAAAACCTTGCACATGCTAAGGCTATGCTGTACCACTGAGCTACATCCGTGGCCCCCTCCTTGGTTTTGTTGTTGTTGTTGGTGGTGGTGGTGTTTGGGTTGGGTTTGGGGGGGGGGTCTTAGGGGGTTTTTTGTTTGTTTGTTTGCAATACTGGGAGTTGAACTCAAGTCCTCTCTCATGCTAGGCAAGTGCTCTACCACCGAGTTGCACCCCCAGCTCCTTTCTTATTTTTTATTTTGAGTCAAGTTCTCACTAAGTTACGCAGGTTTTCTCTGACTCCAGCTTGCCATCCTCCTGCCTCAGCCTCCCGAGTTGCGGGGATTACAGGTGTGCCCCGCAGAGCCTAGCTCCTGGTTTTTTGATTTTGTGTTTGAGAATAGGTCTCACTATGTTGCCCAGGCTGGTCTCAAACTCCTGGGCTCAGCCCCTCTTCCTGCTTCAGTCTCCCCGGTACCTAGGACCACAGGCATGCCAACATGCCAGCTTCCCCGCACCCCTTTGTTTTATTTTGTTCCGTTTGTTCTTTGTTTTGCTTCTTTGACATGGGGTCTCGCTAGGTAGCTGAGGCTGGCCTCAAACGCACTAATCCTCCTGCCTTAGCCTCCCAGGTGCTGGGTCTCCAGGTGCCTGCCATCACACCTGATGCCACCTCCCCCGTTTCTGATGAGTGCTGCCAGCTTGGGGAACCCCTCGTTTGCCTCATCTGCCTTCCAGGAAGCAGGCTGTCAGCAGAAATCAAATCCACTCTTAGAATGAAGGCTGGCCCCTGGTGACACTGTACATTGGCCCTGACAATGCCCGTCTGTAGGGTCAGTTAGAGTCTGACTGTGGCCTCACACGCCCGGGACAGTGGCTGATTCATTCCTAACGATGACTGGCGGCTCTATGAGTGTGCGCTGAGCCGATTGTAACAAGATCCTTTATTAAAGCTGTTTCCAAGGGGACGCTGCAGCGAGGTCTTGAGCTTTGGCAGCTTGGAAGGCTAATGAGGAAAGCTCAGGACTAAAAGACCCCAGGGTCATCTGGATGACAAAGACCTGATCTGTGGTTGTCTTGGGTCGTCTTTCTCACCACCTCCTTTTGTATTTCACACACACACACACACACACACACACACACACACACGCACACACACGCACACACACACACGCGCGCGCACACACGGCAGCCAGTCATCTTCCCAGAACCTGGCTCGGCTTCTTTCTGGGTGTGTGATCAGCTGGGCGAGAGCTGTGGGAGGGAAGGTGAAGCCCAGACCAGACAAGCCAGGACCGGTCAGCAACTTTCCGCTGCGTCAGGAGCCCAGAGAGAGCTTCCCGGGCCCTCTCCTTTCTCACCGGGGGCCTTTGTCTTTTTCTTTCTCTCTTTTCTTACCTTTACCAAGTTACAGTTTAAACACAGCAAAATATGCCCTTTCTTTTGTACACTTCTGAATGTATATATTCATCTAACAATCAAGATATAGAACATTCCCATCACTTTCAAAATATTCCCCCGTGCCTCATTTATAGCAGATTCCCAGCCCCTCGCAATTGCTGACCTGCTTTCTATTCAGATACTTTTGCCTGTTCCAGAAGGCCAGAGAAAATGGAATCACACAGCCTTTTGAGTCTGGCTTCTTTCACTGACATAATGGGTTTGGGGTGCATTGGCATTTTTTCCTGCATCCCTCCCTCATCCCTTTTTATGGCTGACTAATATTCCATTGTGTGGACGGATTGCAACTTGTTTATCCATTTGCCTATTGAGGGACATTTAGGTCTTAACAGCTGTTGGCGCTTACTGATAAAGCCTCAGGAAAAGTGAAGCCCCATTTGTTATACTAACATACATTTTTGGCTTGGGGCTTGGTTGTTTTTCTTCCCCCCCTTGGTTTTTTGAGACACAGTCTCGCTGTGTCGGCCAGACTAGCCTCAAACTTACGATCCTCCTGCTTCAGCCTCCTAGGTGCTGGGATTCCAGGGCTGTGCCCCCACACTCAGCTTGAACATAGGTTTTTTTAAATCATCCCTGAGTATCCCCATTAGGAGTAGGGCTGCTGGCTCTCATGGCAGTCTCGCTTCGGAAAGTCATTTTAATGGACAGCCAAAGAGCTGAGAGAGCGGGAATGGAATTTGTTAGAATTAAGTCATCATCATCCTCTGAGTCACATTTTACACAAGCCAGGCACTTACCATAAGCACCGCTTGTGAACACTTCAGCACTTTACTCACTGGGTGACCTTGGGCAAGTCACATGACCGCTCAGAGCCTTAGTTTCCCCAGCTGTAAAACAGAGGTAATAACTGCCCAACCTCATAAGGTCGTTGTGCCAATTGAATGAATCAGCAGAGGCTGGGGGCGCAGCTCCGTGGAGGAGCAGCTGCCTCGCATGCATGAGGCCCTGGGTTCCATCCCCAGCACCATGAAAAAAATGAACGGATGCACATCAAGCCCTTGGAGCAGGGTCAACGGTAGTTACTCTGGTCATGATGTTCATTTCCTGGGCCCTCTCAGTTTCACCCACACAGCGACACCAGGGGATCCAATCTATTCTTATTTTCATTGTATGGTGAATAGACCTTTGCAGTGGGAGACTGAGCGATTGTACAGGAACACAGAGGCAGCAAATAAGTACACAGCGGGGTTGGTACCAAAGCAGCTGACCCCAGATTCACCCGATCAGTTCATACAGCTAGTTAGGGTTTCAACAAAAAAAAACAATGTGCGCATGTGTGCGAGAATTATTCCAGGTGCTAAAGGTGTAACTAGCTGGGATTTAACTCACTCAGTTGGTAGAGCACTGAGCTGCACTCTCTGAGGTCCCAAGTTCAAGTCCCAGCACTGCAAAAATGGGAGAAGGACCTGGCAATCCATTCCCAAGGCCATCCCGAAACAGTCAGCCATTGAAAACCCTATGAGGGTCACTATGAGTCAGATACCGACTCAATGGCACCTAACAACAACAAGGGTGTAACTAGCCTGCAGCCATAGCCCAGTAGCATCCAATTCCATCAGATCTCAGAAGCTTAGCGGGGTGGAGCCTAGTTAGTCCTTGGATGGGAGTCCACCTGGGAACACCAGAAGCTGTAGGCTTGGGAGACACACCCACTCCCAAAAATCAATCGGCCATTGAAAACCCTATGAACAGCAGAGAAGCACTGACAACAGTGTTTCACCTGTTGTACGTAGGGCCGCTATGAGTTGGATATCGACTTGATGGCACCTAACAACAACAAGGGTGTAACTCAGTGGTGGAGCGCCTGTCTATCACACAGAAAGCCCGGGGTGCCATCCCCAGCATTGCAAAAGACAGCAGTTTTTCTCAAGGAGTTGGCTTACATGACTGTGGTCTGAAATCTCTAAGGCAGGCTGGCAGGCGGCAGGCAAACTCATGGCTTCTCCCCCAGGGGACGCCCAGCATTTGCTTTGAAGGCCTCTCTGGTTGGCCATCAGGGTGTCTTGACTGACTGAATGAGGCCCAGTCATGCGCCAAGGCTCCTCCCCTTTGCTGAAAGTTGACCACACATGGTTACCTAACCATACCTACAAAACACAGCCGGAGCAACACGGAGGCCCGTGTCTAATTCCGCCTCGCCCAGCTGATGGTCACGGCACCCAAGATCTGCTGGGGCTTCTGCAGAAGCTGTTTCTCTAGTTTTTTTTCTGATTTCCCAAAGCGCCCAGCAAGCGTCTGGGTCAAAGACCATCAGGAGAGTTACTGGATTTCTTTGGGGGTGTTGGCAGTGCTGTTTGGTGCTGAGGCTTCAACCCAAGGCCTTGCCTATGCTGGGCATACCCTGACCATTGAGCTACATCCCCAACCTTCCCTGCCCCCAGCCCCTAGTACTAGGGGGTTGAACTTGGGCCCTGAACTCAGGGCCCTGCACCTGCTCCGCCTGTGCTCCACCACTGAGCCACACTACAAGCCTTTTTTTTTTTTTTTTTTTGGGCAGAGTTTTGCTAAATTGCACAGGCTGCATCTGGCCTCAAACCTATGATCCTCCTTCCTCAGCCTCCTGAGTCTCTGGGATTATAGGCATGCACAGTGGTACCGGGTTTGTGTTTGGTTGGTTGGTTGGTTTTAAACAATTACAACTTCACTGGGCATAGCGGCATACCCCTGTAATCTCAGTGGCTCGGGAGACTGAGGCAAAAGGATTCCAAGTTCAAGGCTAGCAGCAGCCTGTGTAATTTAGCAAGACCCTGCCTCAAGATGAAAAAAAAAGGGCTGTGGGTGCAGCTCAGTGGCAGAGCACTTGCAGAGTACATACGAGGTCCTGGGTTCAGCCCCGTTTAGTACCAATAAAAAAAGGAAGGAAGGAAGGCAGGAAGGAAGGAAGGGAAGGAGGGAGGGAAAAGAAAAGAAAAAGAATAATTAAAACATCCATGACTTAGCTGAGTTTACTCAAGGAGCAGGGAATCTCCACCCCTGTGGCTTCCCCCAAACATGCGTTTTTGGCAAGATGACGCGCCCCAGTGTGGCGAGAACCCTTAGTAAAACCAGTCTGGCCCACCCAGAGCCATGCCTGTAATTCTAAATTAAAGCAATCCTATGAAAGACTAGCATGTAGCACGGGGGTTTGCCCATGATGATGGCTCTGCTGCCTATTTTTCTTTTTCCCAGTAGTGTGGAGTTGAACCGGGGGCCTCCCTCATGCTAGGCAAGAGCTCCACCACTGAGCTGCACCCTCAGCCCCGCCACGTAACCAGCCCAAAGTCACAAAGCCAGGAAGTGCTGCTGGCAGGCATGACACCTGGTTGTCGGTGTCCGGGGCCAGTGCCACCTGCACTGACCTCCAGGTAGCTCTTCAAGGAACACTGTCACTTCCCGAGCCACCATGGTCTACACCTGCTTCCCTTGGCTCTTGTCAGGTGCTACCCCTCTCTTAGCCTCCTTTCCCCATGACCAGCCATGATCAGCCACAGCGCTGCAGATTTCTAGAGCCAGCAGGATCCTCTGTCCACAAATGAAGAAACAGAGGTTCTGAGCAGACCTCTTTCCCCAAAGCATTAAGGTAGCAGGGAAAGAAAAAGCAGCAGCTACTGAAAAACATCTGGGAATATTTATGAAGCGTCCACTGCCACAGCATGCCAGAGAGCGTTTCAGGCACTGAAGACCCCGCACAGACAGGACCGGTCCTTTCCCTCGTGGTAATCCCAGACCAGGGGGTAGGTGAAGCAGCACACGAATTCCAGATTTAGTGGCATGTCCTCGTGCAAAGAGGATAAAGAGAAAGAGGAGCAGGACTGGGAGATCCCCTGTAGAGGTGAACTTTGGTCCTGGAGCCTCACCTCGCTTTATTGTTGTTGTTAGTGCTGTTGAGTCGGATCCAATTCAGGACAACCTTGGGTACAACAGAATGAAACACTCCCCTACACTGTGCCATGCCCGGCACTATGCCAGTGCTCCTCTACTGCTCATAGGGTTTTTGATGGCTGATTGTTTCAGGATTGTTTTGGGAGTGGGCTGCCTGGTCTTTCTCTCGTTTTTTCGGTGCTGGGGATCAAAGACTCAGTGCATAAAGCAAGCACTCCACCAACTGAGCTAAACCCAGCCCCACCTCGCTTTTTAGGGACCTGTAAGGTGAGGACAAGGGGCAGCCAGCTGGGAGAGGAGGGTGCATCTATCCCCAGGTTACAGAAAGGTTAGCATGCTTCAAGTCACCAGGCCTGCAAGAGACGGGCTGTCACATCTGTCAACGCCTGGGCTGGCGTGGTGACTCATGCCTGTAGTCCCAGCAATTCCCGAGGCGGAGGCAGGAGGTTCGCAGGTTCGAGGCCAGAGGCAGCCTGCGTAATTTAGCAAGACCCTGTCTCAAGATAAAAAAATCAAAAAGGGGCTGGGGTACAGCTCAGTGGTGGTGGACTTGCAAAGCATGCGCGAGGCCCTGGGTTCAGCACCCCCTAGGAACGCAAAAGAAAAACAAAAAATCATCTCCTGGGAAAAGAGTGGGGCAGTAAGGAGGGGCAGGGTCTTACGAGTCGCCCCTTGCGGGAGCAGCGGTCCCGAGGCGCCTAGTAACCTATTGACCCCGTCAGGGGGCGGGGCGCGCCGCCGCCAGGTTCATTGGTGGCGAAACAAGGACGCGATTGGCTGCCCCGGGGGAGTGGGCGGGCCCTCCGCTGTCCTGTGCGCGCGCGCCGCGGGGAGGCGTTGCCGAGGGCAGAGCGGGAAGGGGCGTGGCCCCGCGCGGGCGGCCGTTGGCGGCTCGGCCCCGCCCCGGATGTCTCGCGTCACGGGCCGGGCGGCGGCGATTGGCCGGTGCGGCGCGGGAGGGGCGGGGCCGGAAGGTTCTGGAGGGGGCTGGCGGGCTCTGGAAGCTTCCGCCGGACGGGTATATTAGAGTCCGAGACGGGGCGGCGGCGGAGCCGTGGGACGGCGGCAGCGGGGCGGCGGGCCGCGAGCGGGGGGCGGCCATGGGCAAGGATTACTACCAGACGCTGGGCCTGGCCCGCGGCGCGTCGGACGAGGAGATCAAGCGGGCCTACCGCCGCCAGGCGCTGCGCTACCACCCGGACAAGAACAAGGAGCCCGGCGCCGAGGAGAAGTTCAAGGAGATCGCCGAGGCCTACGACGTGCTCAGCGACCCGCGCAAGCGCGAGATCTTCGACCGCTACGGGGAGGAAGGTGCGTGCGTGCGCCCAGGCGCGGGACGCGCCGCCGGGGCTGCCGGTTGGCAGGCAGGGAAACCGAGGCACGCCAGGCCCCTCCCCGGGGAGGGGTTGGGACGACCCCGGCCGCCGCCGCCGCCCTCGGGGAGGAGCCCCGGCCGCGCCGCTCGCCCAGAAGCTTCTAGCGCGTTGGGGCGGCGCCTCCGCCCACGGCCCCGGGGGTGCGGGAGCGGGGCGGGCGGGGCAGGTGAAGCCGATCGCCATGGAGTCCCGCACGGACGAGGCCGCGCCCACCCCGGGGGCCCCGTGCGGGGATCCCGGGCTTGATCTGGAGGAAACGAAGCGCTAGTGCCTGCCAGGCGGGGCGCATTGGAAATCGGCCCGTGCGCCCTCGGTTTCTGCGTCGTCCCCGTGGGCGTCTCCAGTGTAGACGCTCGGTGACTGCGCGCCCCGGGTCCCGGCTGGCTAGCTCTCGCGCGGGGTTGGACCGAGTGCTTTGCAGAGCGCTCCCGCGCAGTCGGGAGGACGGGTCGGTCGGAGAGCGGCAGGGCCCCGGGGGGGCACCCGGAGCTTGGGCCCCGTGCCGGTGACACAGACACCGGGAAGCAGGGCGCGGTGGCGCACGCCTGTCATCCCAGTGGCGCGGGAGGGGGAGACAGGAGGATCGCAAGTTCAAGACCAGAAGTAGTCTGCGTAGTTAGCAAGACCCTGTCTCAACAAAGTTAAAAGAAAAAAAAAATAGGCTGGGGGTGCAGCTCAGTGATCCAGCACTGGCAAAGCATGCAAGCACCAGGTCTGGGTTCAACCCCCAGTACCGCGAAAATTAAAAAAAAAGACACTGAGAAAGCATGGTGCAGGCGCTTTGCTGCTGCTGCGCGAGGTGAAAAAGCTTGAGGCGCTTCCTTGCTTTTCAGTGACAGGCAAAAAAAGAAAAAAATCCCTCTCCCAGAGTTCCCGAGCTTGCTTTCGCGCAAAGGAAAGTTCCTAGAGGGAAGCACCCCACCAGCTAGCGGTGGGCCTGCTGGGTTTTTTATTTTAAGGAGCGCGCCTGTTTATTTTATTTTGTGTTTTGTTTCTGCTGTTCAGCATTGCACCCACAGCTCTGCACATGCTGGGCAAGCGCTGTGCTGTGCCACTGGGCCACATCCCCAGCCCTGCCTGACCTCTGCTTTTGCTTTCCAGGCCTGAAGGGCGGCGGCCCCAGTGGTGGTAACAGCGGTGGCACCAATGGTACCTCCTTCAGCTATACATTCCACGGAGACCCTCATGCCATGTTCGCTGAGTTGTTCGGCGGCAGGAACCCCTTTGACACCTTTTTTGGGCAGCGAAACGGGGAAGAAGGCATGGACATTGACGACCCGTTCTCTGGCTTCCCCATGGGCATGGGCGGCTTCACCAATATGAACTTCGGACGCTCCCGCCCTGCTCAAGAGCCAGCCCGAAAGAAGCAAGATCCCCCTGTTACGCATGACCTCAGGGTCTCCCTCGAGGAGATCTACAGCGGCTGCACCAAGAAGATGAAGATCTCCCACAAGCGGCTGAACCCCGACGGAAAGAGCATCCGCAACGAAGATAAAATCCTCACCATCGAAGTGAAGAAGGGCTGGAAAGAAGGGACCAAAATCACCTTCCCCAAGGAAGGCGACCAGACCTCCAACAACATTCCCGCTGACATCGTCTTTGTTTTAAAGGACAAGCCACACAACATCTTTAAAAGAGATGGCTCTGACGTCATTTACCCTGCCAGGATCAGCCTTCGAGAGGTAAGGCCCTAGGCGGTGCGATATCTTGCGAGGGGTTGGGGTGCTGTTTTTTGAAGCCGTTCAGTACCTGCTTAGCAAATGGGCCCAAAAATATGGTGCGTGCCAGGCTTGGGAGCAGGGCCTGGCTCTGCTGGTGCCATGGGTAGATTTGGGGGTGGACTCCTCGCTGCAGACCCTGCTCCCGACAGCCTCCAGGCAAGAGTCGGGCTTCCTAAGCTCCTGGCCGCTAACACTGTCCCTTTGCTTCCCAAGGCTCTCTGTGGCTGCACCGTGAACGTCCCCACCCTGGATGGCAGGACCATACCCGTTGTATTCAAAGATGTCATCCGGCCTGGCATGCGGCGGAAAGTCCCTGGAGAAGGCCTCCCCCTCCCCAAGACGCCTGAGAAACGGGGGGACCTCATCATTGAGTTTGAAGTGGTCTTCCCCGAGAGGATCCCCCAGACGTCCCGAACCGTCCTGGAGCAGGTTCTGCCCATATAGCTGCCTGCGTGCCCTGGGGACCGACCAGGGCCTCCAGAGCGCGAGGGCTTCCGTCGAGGGCGGGAGGGCCTTTGTGCCGCTGAGGGTTTGCCAGAGAATATATTACAGTCTTTCAAAGTCGCGCTCCAGACTTCAGTGGTTTTTCGAGCGATAGGGTGGCAGGCGGTGGGACAGCAGGGAGAGGCCTTCAGTCCTCCTCGCCGGGTCCCACAGCCCTCCCGGGACGGGCCTCCCGAAGCTGGACCGGACCCCTCTGTAGTCTCTGCTTCTGGTTGCCAGGTGGCGTCGCCAGGCCCTGTGCACCCCTTGGGTTTTGTCATGTGATCCGTTCTTGTTTTATGCTGTATCTGTCTCCATGCCTTGCTCTTCCCTGAAGAATCCTGTCTTCTCTCTGAACATCTCAAATTGAGACCCTAAGCCGGGCTGGCACATAAGCAATACCTCCTTCCGTCAGGAGCATGGGGGTGGCCCCTCCAGGGGGGCCAGCCTCGCCATTGCCTCTCCCTCAGGCTCTGGGGCCTGGCTGGAGCAGGGGACCCGAGGCGGCTGGCTCCGGTGAGGGCCACTGCAGGCCCGTGCAGCACTCTGCTTCCTGTGGGGCAAGCCTTGGGCACACCTGGCTTGCCAGCGCCCAGGCGTGTCTTGTTCAATGAACTCTGGACTCTCAAAGGGATCTGATCCTTTTGAATTTTGCACAGCTCTAGATATAATCCCTTTTGATAAAAGGGTCTTTGCTTCTGATTACAGGAGCACGGTGGGACGTCTGTAAATGCCTTTTTATAATTCCATGTAACGCGGTGGACGCTCGCATGGGAATGGTCCGCGGCAGCTGCTTCTCTCTGTACAGGGCCATGATGGAGTTCGGGGGAAACCTGGGGAGTGGGGGACCTGGGACAAAGATTTCTGTTCTCTGGAGGCCAGTCTGGTGTCAGACCTCTAGACTCATTGTCAGTTGCCACTGCCGACACGAGACCAAAGTGTGTGACTTGTCATTGTGCAGTGTGACAGCATTAAAGACTGATGCGAAACCTCAGGGGAGGTCGTGCGACTCTGTTTGAGGGCTCTGCTGGGTCTCGGAATGGGTGGGGCGGGCTGGGGTCTGGCACAGCCAGAGTGGGAGGGCAGGGCGGGCAGGATGAGGGAAGGAGCCTCTCATGGGGAGGGGCAGCCTCCCTTCCTCCACCAGGCTGTGAGTGTGCTGTTGCCAGGTGCCATTGAGTCGGGTTTCACTCACTGCGACCCTATGCATGACGGGCTCTGCCATTGAAAACCTTATGAACAGCAGAGAAGCACCAACAGTAGTGTTTCCCCTGTTGTACAGAGGGTCGCTATGAGTCGGATACCGGCTCTACGGCACCTAACAACAACAAAATGCATGACGGGACCCGAGGCAGCCATGCACGTGATCTTTGTATGTCTGAGCCACTGTGGCAGCCACTGCGTTTCTTCACATTTTGAGTAGTGCCACATCACCAAAAGGTCCCAGAGGCTCTGTTCCATTCCCCTCACAAAGGTTGACTTTACCTTGGCGAGGCAGCTCTTCCTTGGTGTCTCGAATGCCTTCCAGCTATGGGTCTTATTTCCTGGCACTGTATTTGGCAGTGTTTCTGCCATTCACAGGGTTTTCAGTGTTTTGGGAGTGGGCTGCAGGGCCCTCTCTGGCCATAGTCTGGAAGCTCAGCTGAAGTCTGCGCCATGCGTGGCCCTGCTGGTATCTGAAATAGCAGTGGCATAGCTTTCAGCATCCCAGCCACACGCAGGCCCCCACAGCGCAAGCTGACAGGCACGGAGGGGTGCGTGAGTTGGAGAACTCGGACCCACCGACTGGATGGGAACATCACAGACCCAGACTAACGGGTTCTGCTCCCTCTGGGACGAAGGTTAGGCCGAGGCTGGAGCAAGGCTGCTTCCTGGTTCCTCTTCCCGCTTTCCAGGGCTCCCGCCCACAGGAGCCACGCGGAGAGGTGAGCTCTGCCTCGTAACCCCTAGCTAGGGCCCCTGGAGCTGTCCCGTTGTCCCCGCCTTGTTCCGCCCTAAAGAGGTCCCATTTCCTGCCCCTACTTGATATGTAGGCTGCTGGCCTTTCTTACTGTGTAGCTTTTTTGAGGCACTGGTTTTTTACAAGGTAAGTATTTGCACAGGCTGAAAACAATATATTACTACTTTGCTACAAAGTGGTATGGGTTTGAGGTTTTTGTTTTGGGCAGTGCTGGGGATGGCACTCAGGGCCACGCCCATGCCAGGTCAAGTAGCTGCCCCCGCTGAGCTTTCCCCCCAGCCAAGCCACAAAGATCTTAAATACCATTGCCGAGAAAGTCCACCCGAGAGCCAGGAAGGGTGGCACAGGCCTGTCATGTCAGCACTCGAGAGACTGAGGCAGGAGGATTGCCAGGTCCAGGCTAGCCGTAGCTACATAGTGAAACCCAGTCTCAAAAACCAAGGCTTGGGGTGTAGCTCAGTGGTAGGGCAGGTGCCTAGTATGTGCAAAGGCCCTGGGTTCCACCTCCAGCACTGCAGAAAAAAAGCCCCCCTAATTGCATCCCCCTCCCAAAAATCAATCTGCCATTGAAAATTCTATGAACAGCAGAGAAGCACTGACAATAGTGTTTCACCTGTTGTATACAGGGGTCACTATGAGTCGGATACCGACTTGACGGCACCTAACAACAACAACGACAATTGCTGCTGTCTCTCACTGGAGCCCCTTCACTGTTGATCGCAGTTTGGAGCGGTGCCCACCTGGGAGAATTCCATGATGATGGGAATGTTGTGCACCTCTTACTGGGACTCTGAAGAGTCAGTAACAGGAATTGTTCCGCAGTCATTCCTGCAGCAGAGCAAGGGCTCTGCCACCACATGCGCTTGTGGCTGGTGCTATCAGCTCAGGTCTAGAGGCTTTTCACCACGGATAATTAGTACGGGGGTCACGAGAGTGCGGTGTGACTGCCAGCTGAGTACTCTGCGATGGATGACAATTGAAAATGCCATTGTGAACCCACTATTTTTTATGCTCATTTTCCAAAAAAGCAAAGAGGAGGAAGGAAAATAATGATGCACCGATCAGTTCTCCAAAAAGCAACCACGTCCAGCCAGAAGATGCCGCCCCAGGAGGAGGTGAGGCCCGCAATCTTGGCCAAAAAGGATCCTGGTGGAGGCGCTTCCCAGACCAGCCCAGGCACCAGGACCACCTTCGTGGCCCAGCTGCCCCACAGTCACGGATCCCCAGTGCTGCCTTTCCCACCCGACCACCCAGAAGCCTCTCTCTCAAGTCCCTGCAGACCTCAGACTGAAGGGCCACAGTCAGCAAAGCACAAGCCCCCAGTGTACACAGTTGTGGGAACTTCCACACTCAGCACAGCCGGCCAGCAGGTGCCTGCCTGCGGTGGGAGGGGCGGGAGGGGTGGGTGGGAAGCCCGTGCTGGCTGGCTGGCGGGAGATCTTTGTCCTCAGGAGGACAGGGAGTGGCCCAGTGGGAGAGCGCTGGCCTGGCATGAGCGAGGCCCTGGGTTCCATTGGGACCCTGGGCCTGCGATCGCAAGCCCCGCTCCACTGCACCAGGGCAGACAGGCAATGTTGGTCTGAGTTGGGCCAACTCACAGCGACTCTCACAGAGTTTTCCATGGCTAGCTGACTCAGTATTCCCTGGGGAGTGGACTGCCATGTCCTGCCCCTGCTTTTTGCCGTGCTGGGGATGGAACTCTGGTCCTCAGAGAATGCAGAGCAGCGCTCTCCCCACTGAGCTAAACCCCAGCCACAGACAAGCAATAGCATCACAGATTCCTTTTTCCCATTTATTTATTGACTTATTCATTCATTCATTTAGGTCTTTTGAGACAGGCTCTTGCTATGTAGCCCAGGCTGGCCTGGACCTCACTATGTTGATCGCGCGGACCTTGAACTCACATTGGTCCTCTTGCCTCAGCCTCCCAAGTCCTGGGATTACAGATGTGCACCACCACGCCGGGAAAGTTATTTATTTATTCATTTATTTAAATTATTCATTCATTTATTCAAATGTTTCTGTGCACCCAAGAGAGAGAATGCACTAATAGAAGCATACGCAGAATTTCTTAATTTTCCTTTTCATTCCTTGGCCGCCTCACCACAATACAAAACTGGAAAGGGGACCTAAAGGTCCCTCCCCCTGGCCCCGTCCAGCACGGGTTCTCAATTTCTCGTGAGCGTTCCCTGAGACTAACATTACATGGAAATTCTCCCTCCACCTCTTTTATTTATCTATTTTTTTTTTCCTTTTTCACAGGTCTGGGGAGTTGAACCCAGGGCCCCGCACATGCTTGGCAAATGCTACCACTCAGCTCAACTCCCAGCCCGTTTTTTAAATATTTTGTCTTGAGCCAGGGTCTCTAAATTCCACAAGCTGCCTATGGCCTTGAACTCAAGATCCTCAGCCTCTGGAGTCTCTGGAATTACAGCCGTGCACCCCCACGCCCGGCTAAGATTTGTTTTTACACAAAGGGTACCTCCCATACCCTCCCTGGCGCTCCCTGGGAATAGCCTGCTAATAACCTGCTACCAGCACTTCCTCATTCCCAACATCCTGTGCCTCCATCCCGCAGCCCTGCCCAGGCGGGGATTACCCCACTTGGGGATTATCTTTAATCACCAGTTTATCGTTTGGTAGCCCCTGACTCCTCTCTAGCCATTATTCCTGCTTTCAGATTTAAGCCCCAGCTTGACCTCTTTCTAGCTGTGTGACCTTGGCGAGTGTCCTAACCTTTCTGTCCTCCATTTCTTCAACTGTAAAACAGGTACGATAAGACACCTCTCTTTCAGGTCTCTAAGGTTTTCCATATGTATAAATTAGAAATGGGCTGGGATTTAGATCCGTTAGTAGAGCACCACTCTGCAGTCTCTGAGGTCCTGAGTTTGATTCCCAACACCGCAAAAATGGGAGAAGGACGTGGCAATCCACTCCCAAGGCAGTCCCTAAACAATCGGCCATTGAAAACTCCATGAGGGTTGCTATGAGTCAGACACCACTTGATGGCACCAGACAACAACAAAATTAGAAACACACACACTAGGGAGGCGCTAGGCATAGAACACCATGGGCCAGTTATTGTGATCTTTATAGCTTTATGTGAAGGGTTCTTGGCTCACAGCTGTCACCCCAAAGACAGCTGAGTCCAGAGTCTTGGGTCAGTGCTCTTTGCTGAGTTCCAGGCACCAAACCCGTAGGTAAGCCACTGAAATCCTCACACGGCCTATGGAGGCCACACCTGAGCAGACTGACTACCATTCATCCCGGAGGAGCAGCAAAGCAGCAGCCCTAGGACTGGGCAACCTTGGATTTCAATCCCGGCTCCAGGGCTCTGCGGCTGTGTGTCCTTGGGCAAGTGACTTTGCCTCTCGGAGTCTCACAGGCCTCCTTTGACCAATGGAGGGAATGAAGGCGCAGCTCTCACAGCGATGTTGTGCGGTTGGTGAGGTCATGCATAAAGGAAGCAAAAGAGCTTAGTGGTTAGGTTAGGAACGCAGCTCCTCAGTGGCCACGCCTGTGAGGCCAGGAGATGAAGAGTTGGAGGCAGCCTAGGCTACATAGCGAGACCCTGGCTGAAATATAAAAACAGAAAGCTGGGCGCGGTGCCACAGGCCTGTAATCCCAACGACTCACAAGGTGGGGGCAAGAAGATGGCAAGTTCAAGACCTAGAGGCAGCCCGTGTAACACAGCAAAGATCTTGTCTCAAAATAAAAAGTGAAAAACAGGCTGGGGATTAGGCCCAGTGGTAGAGCACTTGCAAAGCACGTGTGAGGCCCTGGGTTCAACCCCCAAGGACAATCAATTATCAATCAATTAAAAAAATAATAATAAACCTCCTGGGACTAGGGTGTAGATCAGTGCTACAGTGGGTACTTTTGCATGGGTGAGGCCCTTGGTTCAATTCCTAGTAAAAGAAAAAAGAAAATGAAGGGCCAGGAGCAGTGGCGCACACCTGTAACCCCAGTAGATCACTTGGAAAGCATGCGCAAAGTCCTGGGTTCAAACCCCAAGTACTGCCAAAAAAGTCAGTATTTCTAAAGCACTTAGCCAAAACCTGCCCTTCAATATTTGCGATCCTTATTATTGCTAATCACATACCTTCATGCATTTAATAAACATTTAGTGTGCACTTCCTGTGTCCCAGTTCTCACCTGGTGCTGGGAACACAGCAGTGAACAAAGCTGGCTGAGATTGCTAGCCTTGGGCCAGGGTGTGTGGCTCAGTGGAAAAGCGCTTGCCTAGCATGCACGAGGCCCTGGGTTTGATCCTGAGCACTGTCAAAAAATAAAATGCCAGCCTGAAGAGGTGGCGCACGCCTGTAATCCCAGCAGCTGGGAGGCACAGGCAGGAGGATTTCAAGTTTGAGTTCAGCATAATTTAGCGAGACCCTATCTCAAAAAAAGTTAAAAAAATGGGCTGGGGGTACAGCTAGGCGGTCCAGCACTTGCCAAGCATGTAAGCATGAGGCCCTGGGTTCAACCCTCAGTACCGCAAAAAAATAATAAAATACCTACATAAGTAAATAAACAATATTTTCTTCCAGGTCTGGGGGGGGCTGAATTTAGGACATCTGTCGCAAGTGAGAATTAGAGCGAGAAATCTCTTCCTCACTTAAGATGAGGTTGGGAGTAAGGGGATCAGATATTGTCACTGGCAGGAGATCTTTATTGCTACACACAGGGTTAGTTCACACACACACACACCCTAGCACACCGATACCTGGCACCTCTGTAGTCGGGCCTGATGACACAGGTAAGCCTCGCGATCTGTCCAGTCAAGCGGTGTTCCTCGGCCTCCCTTCCCAATGTTCTTCCTTCAAGGCACGGACGATGGTGACAACGTGGCAATGGTTCCTCTGCTGGTGGGGGGCTCAGCGTGACGTGAAGTCTGTCATCGCTCAGAGTGGAGGAGGCCCATCTGTGGTCAAGTTTCTTCTCTTCTTATACAGTTCTTGTGGCGTCTGTGCTCCGTCTGGTTATCTGGCATCGACGTCACAGTGCCGTGTGGTTATCGGGTGCCAGGTGTTAATCTTTATCACACTGGTCATACATGTCTGGGGCCGTCCCAGCTGGGTTTGTTACACACAGTTTCTTTCATTATTCATTTCTAGTCCTGTTACAATTAATTTCTATCCTTATTCCTATTCCTTACAACCTCACACATCCTCTGCAAGCGCTCCATCACTGAGCTGCACCCCCAGGCCCTTTTTCATTATTTGTCTTAAAGCAGGGTCTTGCTAACTTACGCAGGCTGCCTCTGGCCTCAAACTCATGATCCTCCTGCTTCAACCTCCCGAGTCGCTGGGATTACGGGTGTGAACCACCTTGCCCGGAATAAACAAATTTCTGTCCTTGTGGAGCTGATGGTCAAGTAGGAGTTAGAAAGAAACTAAGAATAAATATGTAAATAAGCAAGGCACCATGGCACCTGATAGTGTCTCCCAAAGACCCCTCCACACTCAAGAACTTGCACAGGAGATTTTAATAAGCAGAAAAACCGAGTGGCTGCCTCCAGAAATGAGAGCAACAGCAAGGTACAGCAGGATGGCTCCTTATAGGGGGGAAGAGTGGAATTTTCCAGTTGAGACAGATGGGGAGTGGTTCCGGGTGGCACAACAAATGGCGCTGCCCCTGACAGCCATTTTTAAATCAGATTATGTCCAAAGGGGGTGAGCCTGGGGCCAGATGGGATAATAAATTAAGTAAGGCAGGGCAATACCTAGAAGCCAAGTATTCAAAACAATCTTCCTCGAGGCAGAAACTTACTAAATGGTGGGTGAAAACCAAGATGGCTGCACAGATGTTAACACAAAAACGCAATAGCAGCCATCTGTAATGTCAGCAACTCAGGAGGTAGAGGCAGGAGAATCATAAGCTTGAGGCCAGAGGCAGACTGTTCAGCTTAGGGATGTTGTACCCAGCGGCTGGAACCCAAAGAAATACTCCAAGACACAAACAGAGAGAGAGAGAAGAAGGAAGCTTTAATAGACTGGCCAGTCAGCCGCCCCTAGTCCCGGGAGTGTACTTGGAAGGAACAGCAGCTCGGGTCTGGTCAGTTCCAGTTTTATAGGGCAGTTAAGGGGCGAGAGAGTACAATGTAAGTTTCCATTTTCCAGAGCTCAGCCCTTTACAGGAATTCCCCGAATTTGACCTTTTACAGGGTTATCTAATGACACCACCTTTTTCTTAATCCAGCCCTTCTGCAGGCACAGCCATCTTGTGACACAGCTGCCCTTATCAACTTTTGTTGAGGACTGGTGTTCAAGGAACAAGAGTGATTTTAAAGTGGCCTTAGGCCTGCTGTCACAGGGAGACCCTGTCTCAAAATTTAAAAAGGGAGCTGGTAGTGCCTCTTAGTGGTAGAGCACTTGCCTAGCCTAAGGAAGACCCTGGGTTCAACCCTTCAGCTCAAAAAAAAAAAAAATACATATATATCCAATATGCGTGATAATGATGACAGCGATGGAGAAATAGAAAACTAGTGGGTGGTGAGCGTTGGTTACATTTTAAAATAACACAGCAAGTGCCTTGCCAAGAAGGTGACATTTGAGCAATGACAAAGATGGTGAGGGGGAGCTGTGTAGATACTGAGGGAAGAGCATCCAAGCAGGAGGGGAGCAGCTTGTGCAAAGGTCCTGAGGCAGGAACATGCCCTGCCAGAACAGCCAGAATCCCGGTGAGATTGGAGAAAAGGAACAAGGAGAGTCTGAGAAGTGAGGGCAGGGAGACCAGACGAGACAAATGACGTGGGTCCTCATGGGCTACAGGGCAAATTTTGGTTTTTCCTTTGAGTAAGGTGAGACCTTGACAGGATTAGGGGGTTTGTTTTGTCTGAGCTTTTCTTTGTTTGTGCCAAGAGCTGGAGGGGGATCGTGTGTGTCATTTCATTGCCATATAGCTTTTCAAGTCCCTGAGATGGTTCATCAGCCTCTTCAAATCTCAACGTGCCAATCCTCCAGCTCAAAATAGCACAATGAAAACATGAGCATCTCTGTTTTCTACTACAATCCAGGTTTCTAGCCAGGTGTGGCGGCCACACCTGTGATCCCAACACTCAGGAGGCTGACGCCGGAGGATGGTGAGTTGCAAGCCAGCCTGGGCCTCGCGAGACCCTGTCTCAACCTCACAAGATCTCGTCTCCAGGTGGGGGCGGAGCCGGGCCGTTGGCCACGCCTACGATCCCAGCACTTGGGAGGCCAAGGTGGGAGGCTCCTGAGGCTCCTGCGCTCCAAGCCAGCCTGGGCTGCACAGTGAGACGCAGGCACTCGAGTTCATATCTGCATCGCCTCCCCACAGACCTGAGCGCTGCTAAGCCCAGGCCTGCCTGGGGGTCCCGGAGACCGATTTCCCCTGGGTTCCTGAGCTCGGTGGTTATTCAGCCAAACACCTGTCCTCGTTGTCCTGAGGGGAGGAGGCGAGCCAACCTCAGGACAGCGGACCAGAAGGTTCCTTCCCAGATCAGCCTGTGTTTCCTGAGGTCACCAGGTGTGTCTTTTTTTTTTTTTTTTTTTTGGTACTGGGGGTTGAACCCATGGTCTCGCGCTTGCATGCTCTGCAAGTACTGGGCCACTGAGCTGCGCCACCAGCCCCTTTTTTTTTTTTTTACCTTTTTTTTGAGACAGGGTCTCACTAAATTATGCAGACTGCCTCAGGTCTCAAACTTGCGATCCTCCTGCCTCCGCCTCCTGAGCCGCTGGGATTACGGGCGTGCGCCACCACACCCGACTCTGCTGTGTCCTCTTGATGAGCTCTGCGTTGCGGCTGCGCAGGGTGACTTGGCCCAAAGCTCGCCCGGTGAGCATTTATTGAGTGAGTAATGGACGTGATTCAGAAGATAGCGCCCGCACCTCTCGTCCCACGACTGGAAGCAAGGAGGGTGCAGAGGGATGACACGGGGCCCTGGGGTCTGCTGCGAGTCCCCTCTGGGAAGCGCTGCCCCGTGCCCCAGGGCCACCAGGGAGAAGCAGACATTCGCTCAGGGGAGACTTGTTCCTACTGTGTGATTCACGGCTGAGTCACTGGGCACAGTCCCTGAGGGACTTGGACGAGGCCACAGACGGACGAGCCTCACGCAGCTTAGAATCTCTCAGAAAACACACACCCGGGAGGGGCCAGTTTCCCGGGGCTGCCGTAACAGATGACCACAAAATAGGTGGCTTAAAACAACCAAAATTCCCCTGGGCGCAATGGCGCATGCCTGTCATCCCAGCGGCTCGGGAGGCAGAGGCAGGAGGATTGCAAGTTCAAGACCAGAGGCAGTCTGCGTAATTTAGGGGGACCCTGTCTCAAAAGAGTAAAAAAATGGGCTGGGGGTGTGCAGCTCAGTAGTCTAGCACTTGCAGAGCATGCAAGCACCAGGCCCTGGGTTCAACCATCAGCACCACTAAATAAATAAACAAACAAACAAAGGATTGCAAGTTCAAGACCAGAGGCAGTCTGCGTAATTTAGGGAGACCCTGTCTCAAAAGAGTAAAAAAATGGGCTGGGGGGTGCAGCTCAGTAGTCTAGCACTTGCAGAGCATGCAAGCACCGGGCCCTGGGTTCAACCATCAGCACCACTAAACAAACAAACAAACAAACAATAAACAAATTCAGCTGGATGTGGTGGCACATGCCTATAATCCCAGTGACTTGAGAGATTCAGGCAGGCGGATCACAAGTTCAAGGGCAGAGGCAGCCTACAAAACTTAGAGAAACCCTGTCTCAAGATAAAAAATAAGAAAGGGGATGGGGTGCAGCTCAGGAAGGACCACCGGCAAAATACGTGCGAGGCCCTGGGTTCAACTGCTGAGTATGGCAAAAAAAAAAAAAAAAAAAGTATATACACACATATGTGTATATACGTGTGTGTGTGTGTGTGTGTGTGTGTGTGTGTGTGTGTGTGTGTATCACGGCTATGAGGTCCAGAAGGTCAAAATCACAATGTTGTTCCAGTTGAAAGTTGGTTGCTTCTGGAAGGGCTAAAGGACAATCTGTCCCACGCCTGTCTCCTGGCTTCTGGTGGCTTCCATCAGTCCTTGGCATCAGCAACCTCTCCATGCATCGCTCTAATCTCTGCCACCATCGTCACCCGGCTCGGCCCCTGTGTATCTCTGTGTCCTCTGCGTTTTAACCTCACATAAAAGACGTTAGTGCTGGGGGCAGTGGCACACGGCTGTAATTCCAGCAATTTAGGAGGCTGAGGCAGGAGGATGTCGAGTTCGAGGCCAGAGGCAGCCTGCGAAACTTAGTGAGACCCCGACCCAAAGTGAAAAATTTAAAAAAGAGGTTAGGGGTGCAGCTCAGGGGTGGAGCACTTGCTTAGCATGAGTGAGGCCCTGGGTTCAACCCCCAAGTTCTGCAAAATAAAACAAAGAAAGAAGGCGGGGAAAAGGGAAGGAAGGAAAGAGGGAAGGAAGGAAGGAAGGAAGGAAAAGAAAAAGAGAGGGAGAGAGGGAAAGAGAAAGAAAAAGAAGAAAGAAAAGAAAGAAGGAAAAAAGAGAGAGAAAGAGAAAGAAAGAAAAGAAAGAAAAAGAAAGAGAAAGAAAGAAAAAGAAAAGGAAAGAAAGCGAGAAGATGGACACTTTGGGTAGGGAGTATAGCTCAGTGGTAGAACATTTGCCTAGCATGTAGGAGGCCTTGGGATCATCCACAGCACCACAAAAACAAACAAACAAACAAACAAAGCCCTGTAATCCCAGCCCCCTACAGGCAGAGACAGGAGGATCAAGAGTTCAAGGCCAGCCTCGGCTGTATAGGGACACCCTGACTTGAAAAGAAAACAAAACAAACACGAAACAAAAATAAAAAACAAAATAACCAAAGAGGGAGCATGAAAAAATAGCGATACTTGTCATTGGATTTCTGAGCCCCTCTAACTGAGGATGATCTCTTCTCAAGCTCTTTCACTAAACTGCGTCTCCAATGGTTGGGGATGCAGGCCAGTGGGAGAGCCCTCGAGAGCTTCTGCATGGCCCTGGGTCCAGCCCTAGCACCCAGAAATAATCAGCAAACTGCATCAGTCAAGGCCCTGATTCCAAAGGTCACATTCGCAGGCCCTGGCTTGTGGGGGTACTGATGGGTGGGGAGAGAGACCTGATTCAGCCCGCTCTGCTGAGGCTTCCCGGGCGCAGAGAGATTACAGAGGAGACCCCAGCGCCTTGGCAGGATGCAGGGCTGGTCCTGGCATGGGGCCCTTGGCACGCTTGGGGTTGGGGATGCCGCAAGCCCCGCCCCAGCCCAGCCTAGCCCACCTGCAGCAGGACCTTGGTAGCCAGCCGGGAGTGGCCTGAGCCGGCCTTGCGTGCCAGAGGAGGAGGAGCAGGGCGGGAAACTGAGTCACGAGCCACACAGCCAGGAGCCCAGATTTCCCCTGCAAGATCATGCTGGACATCACGTCGCCAGGCCTGACTCCACAGGAGACGCTTGGGTTCACCCGTCCTTGGGGCGCCCGTGGCCTTGGGGTGGTTCAGAAGAGGAGGGACGTGACCAGAGTCGTGTGCCCGCCTGCGCCCTCTGGCGGCGGCGGGGGGAACAGACTGTGGACGTGACTGCGCTGGTTCAGGTGTGGGTCCAGGCAGGTGCCGGGAAAGGATTGGACACGTCTTTGAAAACAACGGGCCGATTAGGGCGTGGTGGTGCCCGCTTGTAATCCCGGGTACTTGGGAGGTTGGGGCAAGAGGATTCGGAGTTCCTGGCCGGAGGCAGCCAGTGCGATTTAGCCAGACTCTGTCTCCAGATCAAAAATAAAGAAATGGCCGGGCACGGTGGCGCACGCCTGTAATCCCAGCGGCTGGGGAGGCGGAGGCGGGAGGATCGCAAATTTGAGACCAGAGGCAGTCTGAGTAATTTAGCGAGATCCTGTCTCAAAAAAGTAAAAAAAAAAAAAAAAAAAAAAGGGCTGGGGGTGCAGCCCAGTGGTCCAGCACTTGTAGAGCATGCAAGTGTAAGGCCCTGGGTCCAACCCTCAGTACCACAAAAAAAAAAAAAAAAAAAAAAAAAAAAAAAAAAAAAAAAGAAAGAAAGAAAGAAAGAAAGGAAACGAAAAGAAATGGGCTGTGAGTGTAGCCCAGTGGTAGAGCCCCTGCCTAGCATATGCCAGGCCCTGGATTCAACCCCCAGTACTTGAAAAAGTTATGGAGGTGGGGAGGGACGGAGGGAGGAGGGGGCGGACTGTGGGTGGGGCCCAGGAGAGCGGATGAAGCACCGGGACAGATCAGAACTGGAGGACGGAGGGAGCCGGGGGTGGCTCCAAGTTCAGGGGTATGCGCGACTGAAGGACAGCATTGTCACCACTGCGCTGGGTAAACAGGGTAGAGGACAAGCTGGGGGTGTTGATCGCGATCTCAGTACCAGATGGGCGCGGTCTGAGACGCCCTACGACAGCTGCCCAGAGAAGGAAAGTCAGAGAGCACCCCCTGGAACTGAGGGAGAGGGCTGGCGTTTGCTGGGGGAGGGCAACTGCCTGCCTCGCTGTCACGGCTGTGTCGATTTTCTGTTTTGTTTTTAACCACTGTATAGAATAATTTGGCCTGGGATTTAGCTCAGTGGGTAGAACACCACTCTGCAGTCTCTGAAGTCCTGAGTTCGATTCCTGGCACCACAAAAAATGGGAGAAGGACGTGGCAATCCACTCCCAAGGTTATTCCGCAACAATCAGCCATTGAAAACCCTATGAGGGTCACTGTGAGTTGGAAACAACTTGATGGCAGATAACAACAACAATAGAATAATTTATTTACTCATTGATTTTTTTGTATGTGGTGCTGAGGCTTGAACCCAGGACCTAGTGCATGTTAGCCAAGCGCACCATCCCAGCTCCATGCTGCTGCCATTTCTTTCCCCTTAGGGCTGCCCATTGTCCTGCAGAAAACAGCGTGACTCCTCTTTGTTGCCCTGCCTCACTGACTTCAAAAAACCCAGAGTCTCTGGGTGCGGTGGCACATGCCTGTCATCCCAGCAGCTCAGGAGGCAGAGGCAGGAGGATGGCAAGTTTGAGATCAGAGGCAGTCTGCATCATTTGGCGAGACCCTGTCTCAAAAAGTAAAAAAAAAAAAGGGTTGAGGGTGCAGCTCAGTGGTCCAGCACTTGCAGAGCATGGGAGCGCCAGGCCCTGGGTTCAACCCTCAGTTCCACAAAAACAAACAAGCAAACAGAAAAACAACAACAACAACAGAGTCAAAGGTGGGTGTTAGGCAGCTGGGGGTGCAGCTCACAGGTGGAACACTTGCCCAGCAGAGCATGTGCTTAGCATGTGCAAGGCCCTGTATTCAATTGCCAGCACTAAGAAAAGAAAAAAAGCAAGGCCAGGGGCAGTGGCACACACCTATGATCGAAGCAACATGGAAGACGGAGACAGGAGGATTGGGAGCTCAAGGGTAGAGGCAGCCTGTGTAACTAAGTGAGGAAAAAGTAAAAAATGGGCTGGGAATGCAGCGCATTGATAGAGCACTTGCAGAATATGTTCAAAGCCCTGGGTTTCTCAGAACTAGGGGGGGAAAAAAAAGCAAGACAATCAAACTTCAGGGTTACCCTGGCATGGCAATGCCTTTGGCACTGCCCTTCCTTATTCTACCCTGTCCCTCACGTCTTAGGTTCAAGTCCCATGTTCAGGAAAGTACAGCCCACCCACAGAGTGATGTCTCCTTTATGTCTTTGGCCTTGGAGTGAAGGCCATACCTAGGAATTGCTGTGCAACTTTGTACCAGTGTCTTCCCTTCTCTGAGCCTCAGTCTCTTCCTTCATATATATATATATATATATATATATATATATATATATAATATTATATATCTATTTGTTGTTAGGTGCCATTGAGTTGGACCTGACTCATAGTGACCCTCAGGGTTTTCAATGGCTGTTCCGGGATTGCCTTGGGAGTGGATTGCCAGGCCCTTCTCCCATTTTTGTGGTGCTGGGAATTGAACTGGTGACCTCAGAGACTGCAGCGCGCAGCGCTCTACCAACTGAGCTAAATCCGAGCATATATGTGTGTGTGTGTGTGTGTGTGTGTGTGTGTGTGTGTGTGTGTGTGTGTATACACATATTTTTGTGTATATATATACATATACATATGTGTGTATATATACGTATATGTATGTATATATGTATGTGTATATATACGTGTGTGTGTGTGTGTGTTTCTCCTGCAAAGAGACAGAAATGACAGTGGTTTCTGAGCTCTCCTCCAGTGGGGCCGCCCAGCATCCGTCCTCAGGCATGCTTTCCTTTATGACCTATAAAGTTGGGTAGGAAGTGCCCAGGCCTGCCCTGTGCCCCTGGGCAATGACTGACCCTGTTCTCTGGGCACTTCCTTATCAGTGAACAGGCGGCAGGTGAAGTTGGGCTCAGGACTGGACAGCGGGGCCATGCTGTGCCAGAGGCCCCCAGTCCTGTGCTCTCCAGCTTTGCAAAGCGCAGTTCCATTCCAGGCTCAGGCAGCGCAGTGACCATAACGGCCCCCCGGCCCCCGGAGGGCACTGGCCCAGCCCAGGCGATGGCCTGCTCCGTGGGGATGGCAAAGGTTAACAGAACAGGAAGGGGAGGACAATGGCTGTGCCTCAGCCCTGGCGGTGGCAGGATCCGTGTTTGCCAGCCGGGTGGGGCCGGCCAGGCCGCCTTCAGCAGCTGTGCCCAGGACCCAAGCTCCCCGTCCACTTTGCCTTGCCGCAGGCCCTGGCGAGGCTAGGAATCGCCGCAGCTCTCCTCGGGCACAGGACGGACCCTTGATTCGATGGAGCTTGAGCAGGGTCGCAGCCCCTAACCAGGACCCCGAGAGAACTACAACTCCCAGAAGACACAGCGAACTCCCTCGGTCCAGCCCCAGCCTCTTGAGTGGCTAGCTTTGAACTAGAACGAAGAGATCACACCTGTCTTGGAAACGTTCTAGCCTGCTCCAGGTGCGTTTGTACCTTCTTTCTCTCTTGGACCTGAACCCACCTGTTGTTGTTGTTGTTGTTAGATGCCGTCGGGTTGGGTCTGACTCATAGCGACCCAATGTACAGTGGAACGAAACGCTCCCCCATTCTGTTCCAGTCACAAGATCTTATTTATGTTTAAGCCCATTATTGCAGACACTGTGTCAATCCATCTAGTGGAGGGTTTTCTTTTTTTTCCAGTTGACCTACCACTCTCCCAAACATGATGTCCTTCTCCAGGAATTGGTCCCTCCTGGCTACTTGTCCAAAACTCTTAAGATGCAATCCTGTCATCCTTGAACTGGTTAACCCCACCTGGCTCCTCCAGGCACACGCGTTTGCTGAGCCCTTGTTCTTCCCCTGGCTGGGGAGTGGTGAAGTAGGGGAGGTTGTGGGTGACGATGGAGACTCTGCCTGTGCCCTTAGAGAGCTCACAGTTGGAGGATAGACACCTGCAAAATTAACTTCCTGAGGGCGGAGGCCTGGCCTGGGTGCTTACTGCCTGTGATCTAGCGAATAGACCACCCCTCCACCTCTCCGCTGTCTTAGGTCCTTGTCACACCGCTTCGCTAACTCCCACGACATTGCCCCGTCAGACAGCGCAGCGTAGCTCTGCCCTTCCTCCCTATGCCTTCGCGCGAGCCTTTCCTTCCACCAGCAGCACATTCAGCCTCTTCGTCCCTGTGTCCGCAGAGGCAGGCAGAGCCTAGCACGGGGCCGGGGGACATGGGCTACCTCATGACTCCGTGAAGGACCGACTGAATGAGTGCCTTTGTGCATTGTACACCCCAAGAAGCAGGGACCCTCCCTATTCATCCCGGTCCCCCGCCCGCCATGAATGCATTTTTTTATTCGCTCCGAAGATGGCCAGACGGGGCTGGGAGGGGGTTACGGAGTTTGGGGGCTGTCCTCGGCCCCTTCCCGGGCCTCCTAAAAGGGTTTACTTTTCCGGGACGTTGGGAGTTCGCAGCCTCCGCTAGAAACAGCCTTGACCGCAGCCTCGATTCCCCTGACCCCCTGCGCCAGCCCCATGGCCCTTTAACACTCAGGGCAACGCGGCCCCGCCCACATTCGGCGAGCAGCACGTGGTCCAGAGGCCCCAGCTTCCCATTGGCTGGTGGCCTCCTTCCTCCCCTGTGATTGGCTGCGGCGCAGCCGCGCCTCCCCCCCGCTGCCGTGCTGCATTGGTATAGCCCGCCGCGACTCCGGTGGGCCGGGCCGGTCCATTGCGTGTTGGCGCAGGGGTGCGCCCGGCGCCTGTGGAATGTGCCCGTCGGGCCCGCCCAGCGCGGGGCGGCGCGGATTGGCCGAGGACGCTGGGCGGCCGCCGCTGATTGGCCCGCTCGGGCGCCGGCCCCGCCCCACTCGCCGAGGCTGCTGGAGAGGCCGGCGCCGGAGTTCGCGGTGGGCCGAGCCGGGCGCGCAGGGCGGCGGCGGTGGCGGCGACAGCGGCTCAGGTGAGTGCGCCCCACCCGCGAGGTGCAGCCATCGCGGGCAGAGCCTGGGAGTCGCGGGCCCTCGAGGATCGACCTGGCCGATCGCGCGGGGGGCGGCCAGCGGAGCGGACGCGTCCAGAAGTCCTGCTGGGCGCCGTGATGCCGGTGTCCCGACCCTTTCCCGCTGCGGGTAGGGGACAGACGCCCCCCGCAGCTGGCCAGGGGTCCCCGGCCGGGCTCCTGACCCCCTCTCCTCTGGTCACTCCCCGTTCCTGGCCGAGACAGGCGCGGGATCGGTGTTTCTGATCCCTGCCCGGGCATCTCCCCAAAGCCCGCGGCTTCCAGACCCTTCAGGGCCCTGGGGGGACGCGGTGGGAACCAGGATCTGGAGAATAATAATTGATAATAATAATGATGATGATGATGAGAAACTGTCCCTTGCTAGTCTGGACCGAGAGCTTCCTCGTCAGGCATTAACCATGCGGGTCATTGAATCAAAACACCTCCTGGGAGGGGCTGTTAACTTCTTTTAGAGCCGAGGCAGCGTGCCCAGAGAGGTGGAGTGACTCGGCCAAGGTCACACAGCTCAGAATGGGCAAATCGGGGGCTCGAACCCGTGCCTTAGGGTCTAGAGCTGCAGTCTCTTCCTCTAGACCAGATACCCAGAGCTCAGATGTTCCTGCCCAGCTCCTGAGCCCACTGTCCCTCCCCACCGCCACCCCCAGGACTCATAGGAGCCGCACCTGCTGGTTTGCTTCCCCACTGACACGGGAAGCCGCCCCCACGTCCTCTCTCCCCCGAGTTGGAGAGGCCAGGCCTGAATCCCTGGGTTCTCTGGCTGCCTTCCCTGCCTGTCCCCTGTCCCATGCACAGAGTGACGTCTGCAGGGGAAATGGCAGGCAGCCTCTCCTCCCCACCCCCTAGCCCGGGCCAAGACGGGGCTCCGGAGCCGGTTTTTCAAGACTGAATCAGAGGCCTCCTGCCCTCTCCAAAGTAATACCCAGCTGGAGTGGGGCGCCGGGGTGTGGTGGCCCCCCACCCCTAGCTGACGTCAGCTCCTAGGAACCCCCCCAGCCCCGCGTCCCAGGCCCGCCCCTTCCGCCTCTGTGTGGCTGTGGGGTTGCTAAGTTTCCAGCCCTTCCCAGCGACGAGAGGGCGGGAGGCTGGGATTTCACCCAATCGGCTGGGTGCCCGGGCAGATCTCGGCCGCACCTCGGTGTTCAGGGAGAGTGGGGAGGTGCCGACAGTGGGTAGCTCTGCCCCACGGCATGTGGGGGGTCTGGTCCGAGGATGGGGGAGCTCCGAGAATAGTCAGATGTGGTTATAAGACACCTTCATTCATTCTACATTTTCTTTCTCTTTTCCTTCCCTCCTTCCTCTCTCTCTCTTTTCTTTCTTTCCTCTCCCCCCCTTTTCTTTTCCTTCCTTGCTTCCTTCCTTCCTTTCTTTCTTTCTCTTTCTTTCTTTCTTTCTTCCTTTCTCTCTCTCTCTCTCTCTTTCTTTCTTTTCTCTCTCTCCCACTCTCTCTCTCTCTTTTTTCTTTTCCTTCCTTCCTTCCTTCCTTTTCTTCCTGGTGATACTGGGAATGGAACCCAGAGTCCTGCACATGCCACGCAAGTGGCCCCCTCGCTGAGCTGCACCCTAAGCCCCTACTAATACTGAGCACCTACCGTGTGTCAGGCACTGTATTTGGCACCAAGGATGCAAGTGTGAGCAACACAAAAATCCCCACTTTGAGCCAGGCCTGGTGGCGCCTGCCTGTCATCCCAGCACTGGGGAGGCAGAGGCAGGAGGATTGACGGGAGTTCCAGGCCAACCTGATCTACATAGCGAGTATACAGTGAGATCCTATCTCAAACACACAAATAAATCCCTGCTTTGGGGGGAACTGGCATTCTGGGGCAGGGGAAGATAAGAAGCAAATTAAGAACATAAGGAAGACCCTTTCAGATCCTGCTAAGTGCTCTGAACAAACTATGAGGGCGTGGCATTGCAGAGGCCCCTATGGGCAGGGGGTGCTCTGGAAGAAGGTGACTTTTGGAATCGCAGCTTCAGTAACAAAAAGAGGCCAGCCTGCAAAGATCCGGCAGGGCAAAACCTTGAGGGCTGGGCCAAGCTTACAACAGCATTGCTAGGGTAGAGGGGGAAGCCGGAGTGGCCTTCCGGCAGGACTTTGAGGGGGGGTCACGGTAAGGAGTTTTTTGTTTGCTTGCTTGTTTATTTGTTCTGGAGTTATTCTTCATTGAGGTGGGATCCCTTCGTAGGATTTGAGGCGGAGGAGCAATGCCATCTGGTTTATGTTTTAAAGTAGAGGCACAAAGTTAAATAACAGCCTGGAGGCTGGAAGAAGAGATCTGTCAGGGCAGCATGTAATTAAAGTCATGGGCCTGAGCCGTGTGGACCATAGGCACCGTTTCAACAGGCTGGGGCAAGCCAAGAGGGCTGCCTGGAGTAAGCCTTGGCAGGCTGAGAGAAGTGGGATGCTTCCGAGCAAGGGAGGAAAGGATGTAGCAGAAATAATGACAGTAATAGGCGAGGGCGTGCAGCTCAGTGGGAGAGCATTTGCCTAGCATGTCTGAGGCCTTGGGTTCCATCCCCAGCACTGCAAAATGATGATGACAGCCACGCACGATGGTGCATGCCTGTAATTCCAGCACTTGGGAGGCTGAGGCAGGAGGATGGCGAGTTTGAGGCCAACTGGGGCAACTTAGCAAGAACTTGTCTTGAAAAGCACCCCCCCAAAACAGCAGCAAAATGGTGACAGTTATAACAACAGCTTCCTTACTGGTTCAGATAAAGTGCTAGACAGATCTCTTTGGATTCCCATAAGTGCCCTGAGAGGAAGGAACTCTGCCCATTTTTCAGATGAGAAAACTGAGGCTTCACAAAGTGAAGTGACTTGGCCTCTCCTCTGCTCCTCCTTCTTCTTCTTTTCTTCTTTTTGCATCATTGAGTATGATGAAATCATTTGTGGGTACAATACTGTTTTATTCATTTAGAATTTATTTTTTGACAGCTGTTCAGGAAGTGCCTACTGTGTGCTACACTCTGTGAGGGTGTTACGGATAGAGACAGGAGGGAATTAATGAAAGGCTAGTATCTGGAATACATAAAGAGTTCTCACAAATCAATAAGAAAAAAGCCAGGCCATTCAATTAAAAACAGACCAGCCAGGCATGGTGTATTCAGAATATTATGTAAAGCGGTCTCACAAATCAATAAGAAAAAGGCCTTTTAATTAAGAATGGACCAGCCAGGCATGGTGGCACATGCCTATAATCCTAGCATTTGCGATCCTGTGGGAGGAGGATCGAAAATTCCAGGCCACCTTGGACTATGTAGTGAGACCCTGTCTTGCAATAAAAAATAAAAATAAAAGGGACTAGGAGTGGAGCTCAGTCATAGAGCACTTGCCAAGCATGCATGAGGCCCTGGGTTCAACCCTCCACAACGGAAAAGAAAGGAAGGAAGGAAGGAAAGAAAGAAAGAAGAAAGGAATCATATATAGTGAACAAGACTGGTGAATAAAATACCTATCCCACCTGAAAGAGGTGAGGGCGGGAGTCATGCAGACATCAGAGGGAACAGCCAGTGCAAAGGCCCTGAGGCTGATCCATGCTCTGTGATTTGGGGCAACAGTGAGGAGGCCTGTGTAGCTGGTGGAAGTGAGTGAGGGGGAGGGCAGGAGGAGATGAGAGTGTGGAGGTGATGACAAGGCTCCAGGTCACAGGGATGTGGAGGGGGGCTTTTACTCTCAGTGAAGTAGGTGCCCTGGAAGGGTCAGAACAAAGAAGAAAAGTGACATGATTTATGTTTTACAGGATCATTCTGGCTGTTGTCTTGATAAGAGACTGGCGGGGGTGAGAGTGGAAACCTAAAGACCCAGGGGACGCAGCTGCGCAGCCTAGGTGAGCGCTGGTGGGGCTGGAGCACCTTGGGTAAGAGGCTGAATGAATGCCTGTGCCCATGCGCCTGCGCGGATGGATGCTGAGCATGGGGGCATCCGCTGGGCTCCCTGCTATCCGGGATGGGCCCGAAGGAGACAGTCTGACTGCAGGAAGCAGGAAGTGCTTTGTACACAGGAAAGTATAATTTGGTATAGAAGCCCGGCGTGATGGTGCTTGCTCGTAATCCCAGCTCTCAGGAGGTCAAGCCTGGACCTCGCAAGACCCTGTCTCAACCTCGCGAGATCTCATGTCCAGGTGGGGGAGGAGCCTAGTGCAGTGGCCACGCCTATGATCCCAGCACTGGGAGGCTGAGGTGGGAGGATGGGTAGTTCCAGGCCAGCCTGGGCCAGGCGAGATTCTTCTCAACCTTGCGAGATCTCCTCTCCAGTCCCTGCGTAGTGGCCATGCCTGTGATCCCAGCGCTCATAGAGGCTGAGACGGGAAGATCCCGAGTTCAAGGCCAGCTGGGCTACATAGCAAGCCCTTGTCTCAAAAAGCATAAATAATATAAAATTAACCGTCATAATGCTTTGGGATGGAATTTGATCCTCACTACGAGCCAGTGCGGCAGGTGGAAAATCCCCGTTTGCGATGCAGGATCTGAGAGCCAGGGAAATTGAGTTACTCAGGAGACAGCTTCCTGGTTATTAACTTCAGCTCCTTAGTCAGTGAGACTGGAGGGTGTGTCTCCTTCCTGTGACTTTGGATGTGTGACTTAAAAAGGAAATCTGAAGCTGGGCACGATGGTGGATGCCTGTAACTCCAGTGCCTTGGGAGGCTGAGGCATGAGGATGACAAGTTGGAGGCCAGAGGCAGCCTATGCAACTTAGCAAGATCCTGGCTCGAGATAAAAAGTAAAAGAGGGGTTGGGGTGCAGCTCAGTGGTAGTGCAATTGCCTAGCATGTGCGAGGCCTGGACTCAGGCCACCAGTACTGAAGAAAAAGAAGTTAGGAATTTGCACATTTGCTGGCTTCCTGGGCATCGCTATGTCTGGACTGGTTTTGTTTGGTTGGTTGGATTTTTTTTGTGTGTGTTTGTTTTGGTTTGGGGAGGTTTTTTTGTTTTTTGCGGTACTTAGGGTTTGAACCCAAGGCCTCGCACAGACTTTGTAAGTGCCCTACCACTGGGCTGCTCTCTCAGACCTTTTTTTTTTTTTTAATCCTGAGACAAGGTCTAAGTGACACAGGCTGCCTCTGGCCTGGAACTTGCGATTCTCCTGCCTCTGCCTCCTGAGTCACTGGGATCACAGGTGTGTGCCACTGCGCCTGGTTTTTTGTTTGTTTTGTTTTTTTAATTTGCAGGCCTTGGGACGGAACCCAGGGCCTTATGCATGCCAGTCAAGCACTCTGCCACTGAGCCTCACCCGGTCCCCACCACTACATGTTTCTGAAGAGCTCGGTCAGAGCTCTGGCTAACTCATGTAAATCCCATAAGTGATGGCAATGGGTCCTGACAGACACGTGACCACACCAGGGACTGGAGCTCGGCGGGTAGAACACAGGCTGAAATTCAGTCGCACTCACCACTTCAGTCTGGTGCTTTGGCACAGTGAACAACCTGTGTAACTGTACATGGTGTTTCTAGTCAGGGATCTTGGTTGTCTTGTTAAAATGGTGCATGGGCTTGCAGAGTATGTGGGAGGCCCTGGGTTCAATCCCTAAGTGCCTGGTGCCTGGAGGCAGGTGTTGTGACATATACCTACAGTCCCAGCACTGGGGAGGCTGACACGAGAGGATCACTTGAGCCCAAGAGTTGAAGACCAACTTGTACAGCTTTTGTGCAACTTAGTGAAGCCCCTGTCTCAAAAAAAGGGGGGGCTTGGAATGGAATGTAGTACCCCAAAAGATGTTTGTTTAAAGAGAGGGAGAAAGAGAAGAAAAAGACAAAACACAGGGAGGGAGAAAAATAAAGTCCAGTCATGTGCTCAGTGAAGATACGTCCTGAGAGACACATCTCCATCGTGGGCAATGTGGGCATTGTGCAAACATCGTAGACCACGGCAGCTATGGCGTCTCGCTTGTTGTTGTTGTTAGGTGCCGTTGAGTCAGTATCCAACTCATAGCGACCCTGCGTACAACAGGTGAAACACTATTGTCAGTGCTTCTCTGCTGTTCATAGGGTTTTCAGTGGAGGATTGATTTTTGGGAGGGGGCTGCCGGGTCCTTCTCCCAATCCTACAGCACCTGTTCTTCCCAGGTGGTCTCCCATCCAAGGACTAACCAGGCCCAACCCTGCTTAGCTTCCGAGATCTGACAGGATCGGATGCCACAGGGCTACGGCTGCAGGACTAGGCTATAGAATCTCCTCCTCCTCCTCCCCATCCTCTTCCTCCTCCTTCTTCTGCTTTTCTTTTTTCTTTTTTCTTTTCTTTTTTTGGTGGTCCTGGGGGGCTGAACCCAGGCCCTCACGCACACTTTGCAAGCGCTCTACCCCTGGGCTGCACCCCCAGCCCTTTTTCTATTTCTTGCCTTGAGACACAGTCTCACTAAGTGACACAGGCTGCCCCTGACCTCAAACTTGCGATTCTCCTGCCTCTGCCTCCTGAGTCTCTGGGATTACAGGGCGCGGGGATGGAGTCTCAAGAGACCACTGTCCTGTGCGTACAGTCCATTGTTGGCTGCAGTGTCATTGTGCAGCACAGGACCGTGTCCATCAGGGCAGGGTTTGCCACAGGAACAAACTCGTATTCATGGCCAAACTCAACCAAAGGTTTTTGAGTTCTGTTTTTTTTTTTTTTTTTTTTTTGTGGTACTGGGGGTTGAACCCAGGGCCTCTCACTGGCATGCTGTGCAAGTGCTGGACCACTGAGCTGCACCCCCAGCCCATTTTTTTACTTTTTAGGGACAGGACCTCGCTAAGTTACACAGACTGCCTCTGGTCTCGAACTTGCGATCCTCCTGTCTCCACCTCCCAAGCCGCTGGGATGACAGGCGTGCGCCGCCGCGCCCGGCTTTGTTTTTCATTTGTTGAGACCCAGTCTCGCTGTGTTGCCCAGGCTGACCTTGAGCTCCTGGCTTAAGCCATCTCCTGCCTCAGCCTCCTGAGTAGCTGGGACCACAGGTGACCACAGCACCCAGCTCAGAGTTGACTTTTCTTCCCACTATACATCCATCGCAGCTTGGCAAGAGGTTCCAGACACTCAGGGCCTGGCCTGGTAGAGTCACCGGCCACCATGTCAACTGTGGCCGGTCCCCCTGCCTCAGAGCCACAGGCCCCTGGAGGCCCTCACTGCACTTCCGCCAGGAAGCGTCGTGTGTCACTTCTTACAACTCATTGGTCATCCCCCTGCCTAGTCCCAAAGAGGTTGATAGGAGCCATCTGCTGTGTGCTTTGAAGGGGGAGTCTCACACATTGTTTTGCCTTAGTGACTGCAACTGGTAGGTGAATAAAGGTAAGCCCGATGTGCAGGCGCCTGTCATCCCAGCACTCGGGAGGCTGAGGAGGGAGGATTGTGAGTTTGAAGCCAGCCTGGGTTACACGACAAGTTCAAGGCCAGCCTGGGCTTCATAGCCAGCCCTCATTAGGAAGGAAGGAAGGAA
>VMDO01009405.1:0-77533 GCA_007922755.1 Pedetes capensis | reverse complement strand
GCACAGTGGTGAGGGGAGCCAATCAAAATTATGGTGGTTGAGGCTGGTCAAGCTGGCCGGGGGCCATCTTTGCTCACTCGATGGGAGGGGCTGTTTTGAGTGAGTGAGATGAGCCCTGGGGTCAGCTAGGGGTCAGCCCCTCAAGCTGTCATGAGGGACCCTAGCTGGGAAATATTATTTTAAAAATCCCCAACAGTTTTCCCTCATCATACCTTTGGGCTCATACAGGATGGTGGACCCTTAAAGCTTAAGAGGCAGCCCTATCTACCTGGACCCCCTTTTTAGAACAATAACAAATGTCTCCTTGAATTAGACTCTATCCAGATGACTTCTCTAAGGAAACAGTATGGTCTGAAGAGACCTTCAGAAGCCTGAAAAGATCCAGATGTTGTTGTTAGGTGCAGTCAAGTGAGGTCCAACTCATATTGACACTATTTATAACAGAATGAAGCACTCCCCAACATTATGCCATGCATTTTATCTTTTTTGTTTAACCCCATTGCTGCAGTCGCTATGTCAACTCATCTGGTTGAGGGTCTTCCATTTTTTCATTGACCTAGCACTCTCCCAAACAAAACATGATGTCCTCCATGGATTGTTCACTCCTGAAAACATGTCCAGAATATGTAAGATGCAGTCTAACCATCCTTTCTTCCAAGGAGCACTCTTAGTTGCATTGTTCTAGGACAGACCTGTTGGTAATTTTGTCTGTCTATGGTATATTCAATATTTGTCTTGAGCACCATAATTCAAAAGCATCAGTTCTTCTCCAGTCTCCCTTATTCAATGTCCAGCTTTCACAAACATATGATGTGACTGGTCTTCAATAGGACATCTTTACTTTTCAACACTTTAAAGAGGTCTTTTGCAACAGTTTTTCCCAATGCAATGTAGCTTTTGATTTCTTGACTGCTACTTCCATGGATGTTGACTGTAGAACCAAGTAAAGCAAAATCTTGGACAACCTCAATCTTTTCTCCACTTATCATGAAGCTGTGTACTCACCCAGTTGTAAAGATTTATGTTTTCTTGATGTTGAGGTGCAACCCATAGTGAAGGCTGGGTTCTTTGATCTTCATCAGTAAATATTCCAGATCTCTTCACTTTCAGCAAGCAGAGTTGTGTTATCTGCATAACACAGGTGGTTAATGAATCTTCCTGCAATCCTGATGCCACATTCTTCTTCATAAAGTCCAGCTTCTCAGGTTATTTGCTCAACAGAGAGATTGAAGAGGTACAGTGAAAGGACACAGCCCTGACACACAACTTTCCTGGCTTTAAACCAAGCAGTGTTTCTTATTCTGTGTAAACAACTGCCTCCTGGTCCACATGCAGATTCCTTATGAATACAATTAAGTGTTCTGGTATTCCCATTCTTCTCAATGTTATCCATAATTTGTTGTGATCCACACAGTCAAATGCCTTTCCATGGTCAATAAAACATATTTAGACATCTTTCTGGTATTCTCTGCTTTTGGCCAATATCCATCTAACATCACCAATGATGTCCCTAGTTCCATGTCCTCTTCTGAATCTGGCTTGATTTTCTAGCAGTTCCCTATTAATATACTGCTGCAATCTCTTTTGAATGATCTTTAGCAAAATTTTACTTCCATGTAATATTTATGATATCATTCAATAATTTCCATATTCTGTTAAATCCCCTTTCTTGGGAATGGGCACAAATATAGATCTCTTCTAGTGAGTTGGCCAGGTAGCTGTTTTCCAAATCTCTTGGCATAAACAAATGATCACCTTCAGCACTGCATCTGTTTGTTGAAACATCTCAATTGATATTCCATCAATTCCTGGAGCCTTGTGTTTCTCCAGTTGCTTCAAGGCGGCTTCCACTTTGTCCTTCAGTACCATTGGTTCCTGATCTTAAGCAGCATTTTGAAAAGGCTGATTATCTACCTATTCTTTTTGGTATAATAACTCTGTGTATACCTTCCATCTTCTTTTGATGTTTCCTGCATCACTTAATATTTTCCCTGTAGAATCCTTCACTATTGCTGCTTGAGGCTTGAATTTTTTCTTGAGAAAAACAGAACATGTTCTTCCCTTTTGGTTTTCTATCTCCTGCTCTTTGCACATGTCATTATAATATTTGATTTTTGTTTTCTTGAGCTACCCTTTGAAATCTTCTGTTCTGCTTTTGCTGCTCAATATTCAAGGGCAAGTTTCATAATCTCTTTTTACATTTATTTTGGTCTTGTTTTCCTGTCTCTTTAATAACCTTTTGCTTTCCTTATGAATGAGATCTTTAATGTCAGGCTATACCTCATCTGGTCTTTGATCATTAGTGTCTAACATATCAACTCTGTTTCTTAAGATGGTCTCTGAACCTAGGTGGGATACACTCAAGGTCATACTTTGCTGCTAGCACGTTTGTTCTAATTTTCTTCAGTTTCAGTTTGAATCTGCATATGAGCAGTTGATGGTCTGATCCACAATTGGCACCAGGTCTTGTTTTGACTTCTGATATTGAGCTTTTGCATCATCGTTTTCCACAAATGTAGTCAGTTTGGTCCCTGTATGTTTCATCTGGTGAATTCCTTATGTATATGTTGTGTTTATGTTGCTGTTTATGTTAGTGAAAAAATGTATTTGCAGTGAAAAAGTCGTTGGTCTGACAAAATTCTTTCACGTGATCTCCAGCATCGTTTCTGTCACCAAGGCTGTATCTTCTAACTGTCGGGGCTTCTTCATTTCCAACTGTTAAATTCCAGTCACCAGTAATTATCAGTACATCCTGATTGCATGTTCAATCTATTTTAGATTACAGAAGCTGGTAAAAATCTTCCCTATCGTCATTTGTGGCATTAGTGGTGAGTGGGTAAATTTGATTAATAGTCATATTAACTGGCCCTCCTTGTAGGCTTCTTCTTCAGGATAGATCTTGACATATCTTTTTTGATGCTGACTGCAAACCTATTTCTTTGTCGTCATTCCCAGCATAGTAGATCATACGATTATCTGATTCAAAATGACCAGTCCATTTGAGCTCACTGATGCCTAGAATGTCAGTGTTTATGCAGTCCATTTCACTGTTGATGACTTTTAATTTTCCTAGATTCATTCTACATACATTCACATTACAATTATTAATGGATGTTTACAGTTGTTTCTTCTCATTTTACCACATTAGCAAAAGAAGGTCCCATGGGCTGTACTCCATTCCCATTTTTAAGGTCAGCTCTACTTTGAGGAGGCAGCTCTTCCCCAGTCATCTTTTGAGTGCCTTCCAACCTGGGGTGCTTATTTTCTGACACTATCTGACAGTGCTTCTCTGCTAGTCATAGGATTTTCAATGGTTAATTGTTTTCGGAGTGGGTTCTAAGGTACTTCTCCCTAGTCTGTCTTAGTTTGGAAGCTCAGCTGAAACCCGTCAACCATGTGTAACCCTGATGGTTTCTGGAATGGCAGTGGCATAGCCTGGTTTGGCTCAGTTGGTAGAGTGTTGGTCTGCACTTTTTGAGGCCCTAGGTTTGATCCCCAGCACCACAAAAATTGGAGAAAGACATGGCAGCCCACTTCCAATACAATCCCCAAACAACAGCCATGGAAAACTCTGTGAGGATTGCTTTGAGTCATGCCCAACTCAATGACATCTAACAACAACAACAGGCTTTCAGCCTCACAGCAATACTCAAGCCCCCACAGTATGACAAACTGACAGACAAGTAGGGGGATCCAGATATTACTGGATCTGAAATGCCAGTTCTTTTTCCTGTGCAACTTAGCAAGACCCTGTCTCAAAAAAAAAAAAAAAAAATCAAAAGGGCTGGGGTGCAGTTCAGTGGTGGAGGATTTGCCTAGCATGCACAAGGGCCTGGGTTCAATCTTGTTTTGTTGTTGTTAGGTGCCACTGAGTTTGTATCCGACTCATAGTGACCCTATGTACGACAGGTGAAACACTATTGTTACTGTTTCTCTGCTATTCATAAGGTTTTCAACGGTTGATTGCTTTTTGTTGGGGAGTGGGTTGCCAGGTCCTTCTCCTGTGTGCCTACAGCACCTGGTGTTCCCAAGCAGTCTCCCATCCAAGTACTAACCAGGCCCAACCCTGCTTAGCTTCTGAGTTCTGACAAGATTGGATGCCACAGTGGTACGGCTGCAGGCATCAGCCCCCAAGTACTACAAAAAAATAAAAATGGGAATAATAATGCTGACCTTATAAGTATATACCTTTACATTTATATTTATATTCACACATACACACACATCCCCTTAGAGGCTCCAAGTGATAATATGTGAAGGATACCCTGGGATTCAGATGGATTCTCTAGATATTTTACAGTAGAGACTTTGGATAGGTGTCAAGAAAAGTGGATTCAGGGAACTAGTTCAGACTCCTTAACACATCTAAAAAGCAGAAACCTTAATCTAAAAATTCTGGAGCACGTCTTTTTTTTTTTTTTTTTGAGACAGGATCTCGCTGCATAGCCCAATCTGATCTCAAGCTCACTGTCTTCTTGTCTCAGCCTTCTGATCTCTGAGATTTTAGGCATATACCACCACACGCAACTTTGCTTTATTCTGTGTGTGTGTGTGTGTGTGTGTGTGCGTGCACTAGGGCTTGAACCCAGGGCCTCGCATGTTAGACAAGTGCTCTACCACTGACCTGCAGCCCCAACCCAGGAGCACAACTCTTAATTGGAATTAGTTGGTAGAAGGAAACCAAGTTATATATATACTGATTGCAGCCCCTTTTTCTAAAAAGGGTGATGAAAAAGATTAAGAAGAAATATACTAAATACTACATTTGTTTTAGCTCAGTGGGTAGAGCACTGCGCTGCAGTCTCTGAGGCCCCGAGTTCAATTCCCAGCACTGCAAAAATGGGAGAAGGGCCTGGCAATCCACTCCCAAGGCAATCCCGAAGCACTCAGCCATTGAAAACCCTATGAGGGTCGCTATGAGTCGGATACCAACTCGACGGCACCTAACAACAACAACAACAACATTTGTTTTGCACAATGACTTTGATATCAGTGTGATTTTTTTGTTGTTGCTATTGTGTGCTTAATACTCCACATCATCTGTATTGTGGTAATTATGGTACTTTCAAAATGGGAGAATTTTTTTTTTTTTTTTTTTTTTTTTTGAGGTACTGGGAATGGAACCCAAGGCCTCATGCATGCTAGGCAAGTCCTCTACCACTGGGCCATACTCCTAGACCTAATTTTTAAATATTTGTTGCAAAAATCAGTCCATAAGACTATAATATGAATATATTCAGATAATAAACTGTTCTGATCATGTCTTACAGCTACAAGCCTGATCTCATCTGGTCTGATGGGGAGTGGGAATGTCCTGACACTTACTGGAACTCCACAGGTTTTCTTTCTTGGCTCTACAATGATAGCCCCGTCAAGGTAGGCAGTTATCTAACTTATTTCTTATTTATCTGTTACAGTAGTGGACAGCCATTGTGGTAGTGTGTGCCTATAATCTTATCATGGGGGAGCCAGATGCAGGAGGATGACGAATTTAAAGCCAGCCTGAGCTACTTAGTGAGACCCTGTCTAAAAAAAACGAAAGTGGCTGGGCGTGGTGGCGCACACCTGTAATCCCAGCGGCTTGGGAGGCAGAGATAGGAGGAACTCAAGTTCGAGACCAGAGGAAGTCTGCGTAATTTAGCGAGACCCTGTCTCAAAAAGTAAAAAAAAAAAATAGGGGCTGGGGGTGCAGCTCAGTGGTCCAGCACTTGCAAAGCATGCAAGCGCGAGGTCCTGGGTTCAACCCCTAGTACCGCAAAAAAAAAAAAAAAAGAAAAGAAAAGAAAGTATGAGTAGCAGCAACAATACAATAAATAATAATATCAACTTGGGATGATAGGAACCTAAAGGATGTTAAAGGTTTCTCTTTTTACTCTCCCTACCCCCTTGTGATATAAGCTTTGGTTTTGTCCTTTAATTCTAATTCTTGATTTTTAATAATGTAAGTTTAAATCATGTTAAATTCACATAGTAAAATAAAAATAGTGTGTAGAAGTCCAAGATCCCTGCAAAGAAAATAAACTCTATTTTGCAAATAAATATTATAAATAAGAAAACACTCCAAAATTTAATATGTAAAATGTATAAAATTAAGTAATAGGAATAAAATGTGAATATCTGTGACCTCAAGTACCCTACATTGATTACAGAGTTTAACTCTCAAAGGTCATTTCCCCTATATCCAAATTTTAGAGTGTTCACTGCCTACCCCAAACCACTCTCCATTATGCTGTTGTTAGGTGCCATCGAGTCGGTGTCAGACTCATAGTGACCCAATGTACGATAGATGAAATACTATCATCAGTCCTTCTCTGCTGTTCATAGGGTTGTCAATGGCTGATTGTTTTTTGGGAATGGGTTGCTGGATCCTTCTCCCAAGCCTACCTGGTGTTTCCAGGTGGACTCCCATCCAAGTGCTAACCAGGCCCGACCCTGCTTAGCTTCTGTGACCTAATGGGATCAGGCGCCACAGTGGTACGGCTGCAGGGTCTCACCATTTTAGCCAGTAGATAATGGCTAATGGTGTTTGTATTATGGTATTTCTACAATGTTGCAGAAGCCTTAATCTTTTCTATAAAAAATTTCAAAGAGCCAGTCATGGTGGCTCACACATGTAATGCCAGCAATTTGGGAGGCAGAGGCAGGAGGTTCACAGGTTTTGAGGCCAGAGGCAGCTTGTGTAACTTAGCGAGACCTTGTCTCAAGATAAAAAATGGGGTACAGGTGCAGTCCAGTGGTGGAGCACTTGCAAAGTATGTGTGAAACCCTGGGTTCAACCCCCAAGTACTGCAACAACAAAAAAAAGAAACTATAAGAGAGAGGGAGGAAAGAAACGAAGGAAGGAAGGAAGGAAGGAAGGAAAGAAGGAAGGAAGGGAGGGAGAGAAAATTTCAAAGATTTTACATATTCTAGATTTGTGTTTGTTAAAGAAAGAGCCAAGTATAAAATTGGTTTGGAGGCTTGGGGTATAGATCAGTGGTAGAGCACATGCTTAGCATGCACGAGGCCCTGGTATCAATCTTAGCACTGAAGAAAGAAAGGAAGAAAAAGAGTTTGAGTTGTAGCACCTTGGTAGATTCATAGACCCCTAAGAATCTTATTGGGCACCTCTTATTAAATTCAGAAAATGGGAAAAAATAAAAATGAAAAGAGACTCTATGTGATTAATACATATTAAAAGTAGTTTTCACTAGGCTGGGGCGTAGCTCAGTGATACAATACTTTCCTAGCATGTGCAAGGCCTAGGTTCAGCCTTTTTCACAAAAAAATAAAATAACATAAAAAATAAAAAAGGAGGAGGGGTTTCAGTGACTCACCAGGTATGTGGGGGCTCCCAGATGTGCATTTCATCCTTAGATAATCTAATGTGCCATTTTATAATTATCCACACATGTGTCTCCTCTGAGAGTCTCCGCTTAACCTTGGGGGCAAGAACTGTGTTTATCCACCTTACGTTTATTCACCCCAGTACCTGCCACTGTGTGAGCCTCGCAGTGCTTGCTGAGGAGTTAATGAATGAGTGACTGCTGAGCCAAGAATCAGGATGGCTAAAACCCTGTTCGTCTCTGAAGTGGCTTTTACATACTCACTCAGGGTGTATAATCATGAAGCCAGGTCACTGGCTGTGTGGAGTTACACTCAGGTGTCCACAATTAAAGAGTGTCACCAAAAGGAAAAAAGATTAGGCAAAAGTTTAGGGTTGGAAAAAGGAAGAAAATGTCAACCCCAATTTTAAAAGCTATTTTAAAAGCACAGCTAGCCAGGGAGCCTGAGGCTTTTTGGTCTCTTTTGTTCTTTTGATTTTGTTTTTTTTCTTGAGACAGGATCTTGCTATATAGCCCAGGCTGGCCTCAGCTTGAAATCCTCTTGCCTCAGCCTCCCCAGTTCTGGAATGTACCAGGCATGTACCACCATGCCTGGCTTTGTCCTACCCTAAACAACAATTCCACAGCCAGCAGAACCTTTGGTTTGGTCCTGTCTCTGCCTATTCATACAAAAGCTTTGCAGACATGCAGGGATTGTAGACATTCCCAGTTCCTATAAGGATTTATTGGGAGCCAGCTCTGTGGCATGATATGTGCCAAGCCCTGGAGGCACAGAATCGATGGTTTCTGCCCTCAAAATGAAGCCTGGAGAGAAAGATTACATTGTAGGGTGATCACTGTGACAACAGAAGTGTGTCCTGTGCGCTCCACAATCTCCCAAAAGTAGGGTACAGAGACTGTGGTTAAGAAGAAGTTCAGGGCTATTTCTGTCCTTGAAAGGCTGAGTAAACAGAGGTACAGATCCTCTGAGGGCTCTGAGAATGAGGAGGTGGTAAAGGAGACAGGAACAAGGTGTTACTGAGCAGCCATTCATACCAGGACCAAGGTACTGTTGCAGCCTGATAGGGTGGCGCATGCCTGTAATCTCAGAGATTCAGGAGGCGGAGGCAGGAGGATCGTAGGTTCGAGGCCGGAGGCAGCCTACATAATTTAGCAAGACCCTTTCTCAAGATAAAAAAAAAAAAAAAATGGGCTGGCGGTGCAGCTCAGTGGTGGAGCACTTGCAAAGCATGTGCAAGGCCCTGGGTTCAAACCCCAAGTGCCCACCTCCAAAAAGATACTATTGCTTCTGTTCTTCTCAAAACCTCTGGCAGGTAAAGCTGGGTGTGGTGGCGCCTGCTTAAAATCCCAATGCTTGGGAGGCTGAGCAGAGGGATCAGTGCAAGTTTAAGGCCAGCCTGGTCTACATAGTGAATGTCAGGCTAGCCAGGACTGCATAGCAAGACCTTGTCTCAAAATACGAACAACAAAAACATCCTGGCAGATAAGTGATCTTTTCCTTTGGTGTGATTAGTTGGTTGGGTTTTGTCTTTGGGGTTTTTTTTTTTTAACAGATTTACAAGGTAAAATCACCTGTGTAAGACTCCCTGACTAGTGGGTGGTGGAGCCAGCTATAAATCTCAAAGACCCTGGTGATCTTGTGTTGATCTTAAGTTGACCCTTTCAGTTCTGAGACCCTCTGATACCCTAACATTGATAGCAGAGTACAGGACATTGAATCAAACTAGGTACAAATAATGAATGTTCTGTTCTTTTGCTTTGGTACTCAGCAATCTTCCACAGGAAGGACTTCCATGGTAATGTAAATGATCCAAAAACAAGCAAGAAAGAGGAATTTTAAGTCTTATTGCCTCTCCTTTCAATTAGCTGACAGTGCTTTGAGTTACTACCTTGCATTGGCCACCCCATTATAAAATAAATTGCCATACATTAAACATTTACATTAAGATACTCCATATAAGGCAGGCACTGTGGCACATGCTTGTAATCCCAGTGACTCAGGAGGCTGAGGCAGGGAGGATCACAGATTTGAGACCATAAACACCCTGCTCAATTTAAGGAGACTATCTCAAAATAAAAAAAAGAGGCGGAGGGTGCAGCTTAATGGTGGAGCACTTGCCTAGCATGTGCAAATCCCTGGGTTCAACACCCCAGTACTGCAGGGAAAAAGAATGTGATTCTGTAGAGCCAAGTATTGTGGTGCACACCTGTAATCCCAGCACTTGGGAGCCGGAGGCAGGAGGATTGTGAGTTTGAAGCCAGCCTGGGCCACATAGTGAGACCCTACCAAAACAAACCAACCAACCTCCATGTAATGATTTCTCATAATTTAGCTAAACGTTGAAGGAAGACAATGATTATTTGGGGCTGGGGATGTGGCTCTGCCACTTGTCTAGCACGTACAAGGCCCCAAATTTAATTCCCAGCACTGTAAAAAAAAAAAAGAGTATTTAATATGGGGAGTATTGTTTGTTTTGTTTGTGAACCTAGGGGTCTGCTACTGAGCTGCATTCTCCAGCCATCATTTAATTTTATTTTAAGACAAGTCTCACTGAATAGCACATGCTGCCTCTGGCCTCGAACTTGTGATCTTCCTGCCTCAGCCTTCCAAATGGCTGGGATTTCAGGTCAGTACCACCACACTTGGCTTATTTGTGGGGTCTTTATGTTTTGTTTTGTTTTGTTTGTTGCTGGGAATCAAACCCAGAGCTTTCTGCACGCTGAGCATGTGCTATACCACTAAGCCACACCCCCAGCCCCAAGAAGATGAATATCTGCTGACTTTCCTTTAGGTAAAGAAGGGCAGGATTGGATAGTGGAAAGTATCCTGGGCTGATTTCTTGGTCTCAGCTTTAGAAGTGCTGCCCAGCGGCATGATTTCAGGCAAGTCCCCTCTCCACTTCTCTTCTAGTAGAAGTGGTTTCCTAGATGACCTTCTGAACATCCTCCCCCACTCTAACATCCTATATCTCTGGCCTGTGTTTCTCAGTGTGGCCACTACTGACACCTGAAGCTGAATGTCTCTTTTTTTTTCCCTTCAGTACTGGGGTGTTGTGGGGCTGTCCTGCACTGTTGGATGTTTCACAGCATCCCTGGCCTCTGCCCACTAGATGGCATCAGCCTAGTTATGACAACCAAAAATATGTCTAGACTGCCAAATGTTCCCTCCAGGGCAAAATCACCCCTGGAGAATGGTTGCTTTCACCTGACTTATTTCTTTCTTATAAATAGACTCTTACCTTACGGACCTTCATCACGTAAAGGAGCTAGGCGGTGCTACTCCAGTGACCTGCCCTCCTTCCTCCTCTAGGATGAAGTGGTAGTAAATGACCGGTGGGGTAAGAACTGCTCCTGTCACCATGGAGGATACTACAACTGTCAAGACAAATACACCCCAGGGAGCTTGCCAGATCACAAGTGGGAGATGTGCAGCAGCATTGACAGGTCATCCTGGGGCTATCGACGTGACATGGCCATATCCAGCATTTTAAGCGAGTCTGAAATCATTTCGGTAAGAGCAGCCCAATGCTATTTTTACCTACTTATTCCAAACCAGCCTTGAGTGAGGGAAGTGTCTGGATGGACGTGCAGGTCAGTAGAACCCTCCAAGGGCTGTTGAGCATTCAAACAGAAACCTGTCCTAAGAACATAATTACAATTACACAGAAGCATTTACATACAGGGCTGTTCTTCCTAGAATTATTTTCAGTTGGACAGGTAGATAGTTTCAATTTCTTGCGACCATAAAGGGATAATTAAGTAGGTTTGAAGATTTTCTTTAACCATTAAAATGTTGATGAATGTAATATGGGTTAATGTTTAAGTCATTGAGTGAAAAATGTCACATTATTGCAGCTATATCAAATTAACTATAGAAAAAAAACTGGAAGGAGCCAGGCACACACCTGTACTCCCAGCAACTCGGGAAGCTGAGGCAGGAGGATGGCAAGGTCAAGGCCAGAGGCAGCTTGCACAACTTAGTGAGATCCTGTCTCAAAAATAACAGAATAGCTGGGGGTGCAGCTCCATGGTAGAGTGCTTGGCCCTGGGTTCAATCCCCAGCATGAAGAAAGAAAAGGAAGGAAGGAAGGAGAGAGATTGGATGTAACCTAAGTCTCTCTAGGTTATCAGGAATGATATTTGTTTCAGGTAACAGTGAACACACACACGTATGTTCCACTCCAGAAGCATAAAATAATCTCTCCTTACAGCAGTTTTCCCAGAGGGGCAGCATGTGCTTTTGTATGGTCCCTCATGTAATAAATGTCCTGAAATTCTTCACAGCTCTTCTGTCTCCTGAAAGTCTCCACAGCAACCATGCGAAATCACTCCTCTCTGATCCCCCTACCCACTGTCAGTCATTCCATGATTCCACATGATGCCTTCATTGCTAAATACATTTTACTCAGCTGCCACATTTTAACCTTGTGCTTCTAAGACGAGACCCTTCCCACTGCATCTATCACCATGGGAAGTGAAATCTCACAGGAAGTGCTCCATGCCTACTCCCTGGAATTCAAGTTAATATTTTTCTCCATCTCTTAAGGGTCTGTCCTGCAAAGCTGGGCGTGGTGGCGCACACCTGTAATCCTAGCAGCTGGGGAGGTGGAGGCAGGAGGATCGCAAGTTTAAGACCAGAGGTAGTCTGCGTAATTTAATGAGACCCTGTCTCAAAAAAGGGTAAAAAAATGGGCTGGGCGTGCAGCTCAGTAGTCCAGCACTTGCAAAGCATGCAAGCGTGAGGCCCTGGGTTCAACCCCCAGTACCACAAAAAAAAAAAAGAGTCTGTCCTGCTTTTATAATAACAAAAAATAATATTTTTAAATGGAAAGGATATTCACAAAGCAGGGGAAACGTCCCTAGGTCTTTTGTCTTCTCTTGGTCCCTTGGTATCTGTGTATCCTAAGCATCATTCCAGGCTTGGCGTTCATAGCTTGACTCTCATTGTTTCTGCCCTCTTTAGGAACTGGTCCAGACAGTAAGTTTGGGAGGCAACTATCTTCTCAACATTGGACCTACAAAGGATGGACTAATCGTTCCTATCTTTGAGGAAAGGCTTCTTGCTGTTGGCAAGTGGCTGAATGTCAATGGGGAGGCAATCTATGCCTCCAAACCCTGGAGGGTGCAAGTCGAAAAGAATGTGACATCTGTGTGGTAAGTCTTGTCCTCTGACGGGTGCAAAAGCAGGGGTGTGGCCCCTGTTGATCTGCCACATCCTTGGGTCCTTCCAGCCAAGCCAGGCTGGCACTTGTCTTGAGGCAATACAAAAGCTGTTTCTTTGCTATAAAATTTGTGTCCCAGCTGGGTTATGTCTTAGGCTACCAGAATATCTTTGAGGAGAGGGAGGCAGTGGGTTTAGGGAAAAGAGGAAAGGGCTGCAAAGCCTCAGTCAAGTGAGTCTTGATTATTTGTCTGCCTCCTAAAAACAGTAAGTTAGTGCTTAATCTGCTGCTTGAGAGGTGCGGGGCTCCATCTGAATTCTTTCCATGCATATTTGGACTTCTGGATTTAGGTATTTGATCTTGGGCCTCCATTTTTTTCAGTGGCAAAAGTAAGGTAATGATACTTCACAGAGTTGTTTTGAAGATAAAATGAGGTAATGTATGTGAAGCACCCAGCAGAGAGCCAGTCATAAACCAAGTTTTTTTGTTTGTTTGTTTTGTTTTGTTTTGTTTTTGTGGTACTGGGGGTTGAACCCAGGGCCTCGCGCCTGCATGCTCTGAAAGTGCTGAACCACTGAGCTGTGCCGCCAGCCCATTTTTCTACTTTTTGAGACAGGGTCTCACTAAGTTACACAGACTGCCTCTGGTCTTGAACTTGCGATCCTCCTGCCTCTGCCTCCCCAACCACTGGGATTACAGCTGTGCACCACCGCACCCGGCTAAACCAAGTTTTCAGTAAGAAGTAACTGCTGGTATCACACCAAAGAGCTTTACTCTTTGGATCAAGGGGGACACATTAATCTCTCTGTTTGGATGAGTTTCCATTAGTGATTTTTATCCTCTTTCCTAACATGGTAAAATCTCAGGACAACAAATTTGTCTTTACTGTACATCTTCCCCTTCCTATGTCCTCTGCTGTTTTCTTATAGATTTAGAATTGAAAAAAATATTTTAATAATAGATAAATGGCTTCAGTGACAATAACTAGTGAAATAACAAGTGTAAGAGTTAACGTGTTGTTATTGTTATTTGAGTTATGGTCTCGCCCTGTTGCCCAAGTTGGCCTCCAACTCCTGGGCTCAAGCAATCCTCCTGCCTCAGCCTCCTGAGTAGCTGGTATTACAGCTGCATACAACCACACAGCGTAAGAGTTAATGTTTAAGGAAAACTTAACTCAGTAGAGGAGGGAAACAGAAAATATTAAAGAGTTTTGTAGACCACCTCCTTCCTGCATACTTTCATTGGTATTGAGTTATTAGTGTTTCCTTATAGCAATGCCAGACTCATGGTCTTGGTTTTGGTAGGCAGTTAGTACGTACGGGATGCATAAGATTAGGGACCAGAGTAACAAGTCCCGTATCTTAGACAATGATACTTCTTTTTTCCCAGGTATACGTCAAAAGGGTCAGTTGTTTATGCTACTTTTCTAAACTGGCCAGAAGATGGAATCTTACACCTTCAATCCCCTATAATTACCTCAAGTACAAAGGTGAGTAGCCTCGGTCAGTCCTTTCTAATACGTAATTTATTTTTATTTTTAATTTTTCCTGTGCTAGGGATTGAATCCAGGGCCTTGCACATGCTAGGTAAGTACCCTGCCACTTAGCTTTATGCCCAGCCCTTGTTTTTTTGAGACAGGGTCTTGCTGCATAACTCAGGCTGGCCTTGAACTCCCATGTAGCCCAGGCTGGCCTTGAACTCCAGATTCTCTTGCCTCAGGCTCCAGAGTGGTAGAATTACATGTATTTTCCACCACACCCAGCTAGATCTAACTTTTCTAAAGAATTGGTAGGGCTGTTCTCCTTCCTTCCTTCCTTCTACAGGTACCTCCCATATCTGCCCCTATTAGAATGTTTTCCTGGCCCTGGCCCAGCCCAGTTGTTTCCAGTTGTAGTCTATGCTCATTGATGCATTACTGCATTTCTCCATTCCTTTTTGCTTCCTGCAGATAATGATGCTGGGAGTTGAAGGAGATCTGAAGTGGACCAAAGATCCCATTGAAAATCTCCTCATCTTGCTGCCCCAGCTGCTGCCCTCTGCTCTCCCAGTGGAGTTTGCTTGGACTGTAAAGCTGACAGGAGTGAAGTGATTATTGGAGTCCAAAGGAGAGGGACACCACCTGCCATGTGCTGCTTTGATTTTCTTATAGTATCATCATTGCAATAAAGTAACTTCTCTTCCCCACCCAGAAGTGGCTTTCCCAACAGATTTTAATCCTGATGATTAACAGATCAAAGATCTGAGATCCATTGCTAGTATAGCTCTCTCAGCAAGAGGAGGGACTGAACAATTAAGCTGATTTCATCCATTCCTATATTTGGGGATTATGTGCAAGGGAAATTTTCCTTCATTCTGTTTGATAACCTACTTGCTTATACCACAGCTTTAGATAAAGAATAAGCTGATTCACCCTGTTGTCTATGGCAGGGGGTAGGAAAGGTCAGTCAAGCTCATCCACACACTCTTTGGAGAGGCTGGAGGGCTGCAAAGTCTTCCCAAGCTGCTAATGGCCGACTCTTCAGAAGCTTCCAAAGCAAACTAACAACTCTGAAACCGAGTATGTTTACAGTGATACTAATAAGAAAAAGAATGTGATTCTGTCCTGCCTTTTAAAATATGATGAAATAAACACATTTGTAAGTCAAATTATTTCTACCAAAAAACATGTTGTAGATTTCTCTCAATTCAAACTGCCTCTAGCTTTACAGCCTGCAGCCGTAGTAGCCTTGTGGCATCCAATCCCGATCCTGGTCCCGTCAGATCCCGTCAGATCCTGTCAGATCTCGGAAGTTAAGCAGGGTTGGGCCTGGTTATACTTGGGTGGGAGACCGCCTGGGAACACCAGGTGCTATAGGCTTGGGAGACAGACCTGGCAACCCACTCCCAAAAATCAATCTGCCATTGAAAACCCTATGAACAGCAGAGAATCACTGACAACAGTGTTTCCCCTGTTGTATGTAGGGTCGCTATGAGTCAGATACCTACTTGAAGGCACCTAAAAACAATAGCTGTACAATCAGTTTCTGAGTTATAGGTTTTGCTTTGTTTTTGTTGATTTTTGTTTTGTTTTTTAATTGTTTTGTTTTTTAAATGAAAGAAGCTTGCCAGGTTTCCAAAAGGCCAAAGAATATAATTCCTGTGGCTTTCTGTTCTTGTACTTCTGGAACTATTCTCCTGAGGTGAATATCAAGTTCAGCCTCTTGAATTGTTACAGATGTAGGCAAGTTTCCTATTTCTTTTTTATTTAGCAGATATGTTAAAATCTTTTTTTTTTTTTTTTTTTTTTTTTTTTGAGACAGGGTCTTGCTAAATTACATAGACTGCCCCTCTGGTCTCAAACTTGTGATCCTCCTGCCTCCGCCTCTTGAGCTGCTAGGATTATAGGTGTGCGCCACCGCGCCCAGCTATGTTGAAAAATCTTTACCCAGCATTTTTTTTCAGCACTAGTAGGTTGAACCCAGGGCCGTGTGCATACTTTGTAATAGCTCTACCACTGAACTGCACCCCTAATCCCTTTTTTATTTTTCATGTTGAGACAGTCTTGGTAAATTTTTTTTTTTTTTTTTTTTTTTTTTTTTTTTTTTTTTTTTTTTTTTTTTTTTTTTTTTTTTTTTTTTTTTTTTGCGGTACTGGGTTGAACCCAGGGCCTCGAGCCTGCATTCTCTGCAAGTGCTGGACCACTGAGCTGCACCTCAGCACATTTTTTTTTTACTTTTTGAGACAGGGTCTCGCTAAATTATGCAGACTGCCTCTGGTCTCGAACTTGCGATCCTCCCGCCTCCGCCTCCCGAGCCTGGGATTACAGGCGTGTGCCAGCACCCCTGGCAAGTCTTGGTAAATTATACTGGCTGCCTCTGGCTTCAAACTTGTCATCTTCCTGCCTCTGCCTCCTGAGTTGCTGGGATTAAAGTTATGCATCTGGCCCTTTACCCACCATTTAAATAATTTTTTCTCAGGCACATAGGAACACTTAAAGTTTTCAAATACCAATGATGCAGTATCAAATAAACTATATAGCATTTCTACTACATAATTAAGAGAAAATAACAAAAAACTTGAAGAAAAACTTAAAAGGTAAATAAATGTATAGCCTTCAGTGTTTACATTGAAGACTAAAATGTAATGAGCTATTTAATGTCAATGTAAAGAAACCATCAGGACAAAAGGAAGGTAAAAGTAAGGAAATTAGAAGCAGAGCCCAGGCACTATGGCACACACCTATAATCTGGAGGCTGAGGCAGGAGGATCAAGAGTTCAAGGTCAGGGCAGCTTGCATAACAGAGACACCATGTATCAAAATAAAAAATTGACTAGGGTTGCAGCCCAGTGTTAGAGCACTTGCAAAGTATGTGTAAGGTGCTGTGTTCCAATTACTAAAATTAAAAGGGGGTTTGGGGTTGCAGCTCAGTGGCAGAGTACTTGCCTAGGATGCATGAGGACCTGGGTTCAACCCCTAGTTTAAAAAAAAAAAAAAAAAAGAGGCAGGACATAGGATCAATAGTACTAAAAGTTGATTCTTTGAAATACTAACAAAATGGATTGAGGAGTTGATATGCCAATAATTTAAGAATGAGAAAAGAAATATTTAAAAGAAAACTACAAGTAATTTTATACCAATAAAATTTACAACATATGTATTTCTAGAAAATATCATTAAGTGAAAGAACTTGAACAAGAAAACTTGAAAGTCTGCTAATGGCATTCAATTACAGAAGTTGACTCAGAGTTGGAAGTGTAGGAAAGTAGTTTTTTGAGACAGGGTCTTGATGTGTAGCTGAGTTTGGACTTGAGGTCACATCAGTCTTCCTGCCTCAGCCTCCCAAGTGCTAGGATTTCAGGTGTGCACTACCACACTTGGCTAGAAAAATCTTTTGATAAAGCCAGGCCCAGTGGCACATGCCTGTAATCCCAGGGACTTGAGAGGCAGAGGCAGGAGGATTGTAATTTTGAGGCCAAGAGCAGGCTGCATGATTTAGCAAGACCTTGCCTCAAGATAAATTTTAAAAGACCTGTGCAACCTCTCCAACTCCAGCTAGATCTAGCTGGGTGTGGTGGCAAATACATGTAATTCTACCACTCTGGAGCCTGAGGCAAGAGAATCTGGAGTTCAAGGCCAGCCTGGGCTACATGGGAGTTCAAGGCCAGCCTGAGTTATGCAGCAAGACCCTGTCTCAAAAAAATAAGGGCTGGGCATAAAGCTAAGTGGTAGAAAGCCCCTTTTCTAGTCCCTCCCTGATCTTCAAACAATCCCACCTTCTTTTCATCTTTTTTTCTTCTTTTTATTTGTTTGTTTTTGAGACAGCATGTCACTGTGTAGCCCAGGCTAACCCCACACTCAATCTTCCTTCCTCCGCCTCCAGAGTGCTTGGATTACAAGGGTGTGCCACCTCACCAGGTTTCTTTTCATCTGTTTGTTTGTTTTTGTTTTGTACTTTTGGAAGTAGAATCCAGGGCTTCCCACATGCTTTGCAAGTGCTTTGCAAGCTGCCTCCTCAGCCCATTTTTAACTTTTTATTTTGAGACAGGCCTGCAGCCATAGCCCTGTGGTATCCAATCCCATCAAAAGGTAATCTCGGAAGCTAAGCAGGGCCGGGCCTGGTTATACTTGGGTGGGGACCGCCTGGGAACACCAGGTGCTGTAGGCTTGGGAGAAGGACCTGGCAACCCACTCCCAAAAATCAATCTGCCATTGAAAACCCTATGAACAGCACAGAAGCACTGACAATAGTGTTTTGCCTATTGTACATAGGGTCACTATGAGTCGGTGGATACCGACCCTACAGGACCTAACAACAGCAATTTTGAGACAGGGTCTCACTAAATTATAGTCTACCTCTGGCCTTGAACTTGTGGTCTTCCTGCCTCTGCCTCCTGAGTCGCTGGGATTACAGGTGCACACCATCACGGTTGGCTCTTTTGATCTTTCTAATAGAATGTTAACGTGGAAATTTTCAAAAAAAAATCATTACTATGTCATGCAAGTGAAACTTTGCTAAAGATCATTCAAAGGAGATAGCAGCAGTATATTGACAGGAAACTGCTGGAAAATCAAGCCAGATTCAGAAGAGGGCATAGAACCACAGACATCATTGGTGAAGTCAGATGAATATTGGCCAAAAGCAGAGAATACCAGACAGATGTCAATGTTTTATTGACCATGCAAAGGCATTTGACTAGATCACAGAAAATTATGAATAACATTGCAAAGAATGGGAATACAAGAGCACTTAATTATACTCATGAGGAATCTGTACATGGACCAGGAGGCAGTTGTTCAAACAGAACAAAGAAACACTGGTTTAAAGTCAGGAAAGGTATGTATTTTAGCACTGTATCCTTTCACTGTACCTCTTCAATCTCTATATGCTGAGCAAATAATCTGAGAAGCTGGACTTTATGAAGAAGAATGTGCCATCAGGATTGGAGGAAGATTGATTAACAATCTGTGTTATGCAGATGACACGACTCTGCTTACTGAAGGGGAAGAGGATTTGAAACATTTACTGATGAAGATCAAAGAACACAGCCTTCAGTATGGATTGCACCACAACATTAAGAAAATAAAAATCCTTACAACAGGGTCAATAAGCAACCTCATGATAAATGGAGAAAAGATTGAGGTTGTCCAAGATTTTGTTTTACTTGGTTCTACAATCAACACCCTGGGGTTGAGGTTTAGCTCAGTTTCTAGAGTGCCGCTTTGCACTCTCTGAGGCCTTGGGTTTGATCCTTAGCACTGCAAAAAAATGGGAGAAGGACTTTGCAGCCCACTTTGGAAACAATTCTGAAAAACAATCTGCCATTGAAAACCCTATGAATAGAAGGGAAGCACTGACATAGCACCAGGTGTGGCACAGTGCTAGGGAGTGTTTCATTCTGTGGTACATATGGTCACCATGAGTCGGACCTGACTCAACGGCACCTAACAACAACAATAACAGCAACACAGTAAACACCCACAGAAGCAGCAGTCAACAAATCAAGATACACATTGCATTGGGAAAAGCTGTTGCAAAACACATCTTTAAAGTGTTGAAAAGTTAAGATGTCACATTGAAGACCAAGGTGTGCCCTGACTCATGCTATGGTATTTTCTGTTGCATCATAGGGTTATGAAAGCTGGACACTGAATAAGGAAAACAGGAGAAGAATTGATGCTTTTGAATTATGGTGCTAAAGATAAATATTGAATATACCATGGACTGCCAAAAGAACCAACAGATCTGTCCTAGAAAAAGTACCACCAGTGCTGGGTGCCTGTAATCCCAGCAGCTGGGGAGGCAGAGGCAGGAGGATCACAAGTTCGAGACCAGAGGCAATCTGTGTAATTGAGTGAGACCCTGTCTCAAAAAAGTAAAAAAAAAAAAAAAAAAAAAAAGGAAGAAGTGCAACCAGAGTATTCCTTGGAAGCAAGGATGGCTTGACTTCGTCTTACATATGTTGGACATATTGTCAGGAGGGACCAATCCCTGGAAGAAGGACATCATGTTTGAGAGAGTGGCAGGTCAACGAAAAAAAGGAAGACCCTCAACTAGATGGGTTGACACAGTGCTGCAACAATGGACTTAAACATCAAAAAGATTGTGTGCCTGGCAGTGTTGGGGGTTATCTTGTTCTCTTGTACATAGGGCCTCTACGAGTTGTACCTGACTCAACAGCAGCTAATAACAACATCAATAGAATGTTATTCAAACATTTGTTTGAAGCCCACAGTAAGTTTTGTTTTGTTTTTGTTTGAGACAAGGTAAAACTAGTCTGGAGCTGGTGATCTTCCCCACTCAATCACTGAGTAGCTGGGACCCCAAGCATGCTCCCTGCACCCAGCAAGAAACTTATTTTACATTGCAACCTGGTTGACATATGTAATAAACAAGTTTTGCAAAATATAATACTTAGCTTTACTACTTTCACACAATGTTCTCTGATATTTTCTTTTCTTTTTTTTTTTTAAGGTGCTGCTGGGCATAGTGGCTGATGCCTGTAATCCCAGCACAAGGGTGGCTGAGACAAGAGGATCCCGAGCTTGAGACCAGTGTGGGCCAAATAATAATACCGTGTCTGAGAACACTAATTAATTAATTAATTTAAAAAACTTAAGTTGATACCCACTAAATTGATATTGTGAGCAATTAGTGGAGTATGACATGCAAATTGGAAGACACTGCTCTAAGAATTTAATTTCTTTGCCTCAGGACTATTGAATATGCTATTCACTCTGTATAGAAAGCTTTTCTTGTAGCTTTTTCAACTGGATGGATCTTATTCGTTCTTCAAGCCTCCATCAAAAGATGCTTCTGTTTTTGGAGTTGACTGCCTGTCTAAAGATCATGTCAAATGACTTAATATATGCAAAAAACTCAAAACTGTGAAAACAGTAATACTGCTTCTTATACAACTATTTGTGCCATTCTTTGTCTCCTCACACTTCCAGAAGGTAAGCCCAAGAACTTAGAGACTGGTTAATTTTTGTTCATGTTTATGTTCCTTGCAACTTGACATATAACAGGTGTTTGGAAAACTACTGAATGAGTAAGAACTTGCATAAGCCAGGTGGGATGGCACACACCTGTAATCTCAGAGGCGCAGGAAGTGGAGGCAGGAGGATGGAACATTCAAGGCAAGGGACAGCCTGTCTCAAGGTAAAAAATAAAAAATGGCTGAGGATGCAGCTCAGAGGTACAGTGCTTACAAAGTATGCACGAAGCGAAGGGAAGGGAAAGAGTGGGGAGAAGGGAAAGGGCGAGGGAGAGGGAGAGGAAAGGAAAGGAAAAGGAGAGGAAAGGGAGAGGAAAGGAAAGGAAAAGGAGAGGAAAGGGAGAGGAAAGGAAAGGAAAAGGAGAGGAAAGGAAAGGAAGGGGGAAAAGAAAGGAAAGGAAAGAGGGAAGGGAAGGGTAAGAGGGGAGGGGAGGGAAGGGGAAGGGAGGGGGAAAGGAAAGAGCGAGGAAAGGAAAGAAAGAAGGAGAGGAAAGGAAAGAAAAGGGACAGGAGAGGAAAGGCAGAGGAAAGGAAAAGGAGAGGAAAGAAAAGAGGAAATGAAAGGAAAGAGGAAAAGAAAAGAAAGGAAAGGAAAAGGAAGGGAAGGGGAAGTGAGGGGAAAGGAAGGGAGGGGAGGAAAGGAAACTGTGTAGAAAGAATAACAGCGACCATAGACTAGGGGTGGATCCAGTGCGGGGCACCTTAGCGTCACTCTCGAGACTCCGCCCAAGGGAGAGGCCACGCCCACCTGACTGTCCACGGTCACGTGGCCCAGCTGGGCGGCCGCTCAGGGAAGCTGGGCCAAGATGGCGACAGTGAGGAAGGTTCTGCCGCGGCGACTGGTGGGCTTGGCGTCCCTCCGGGCTGTAAGTGCCCCGCGCCGCGGCGGCTGCGGGCACCGTGACGGTCGGGGTCAGGGGCTTGGCCCGTGTCAGCTGCGGAGAGGCGAAGCCGGCAGCTCTTCCGGCCAGAATCGGGAGGGCCTGGGAGTCCTGGACCTTCCTTGTCTTACTCAAACCCCTTGCGGGCTGTGGGGAAACGGAGGCCAGGAGCTGTGAAGCCACTCGCTGTCATCGTGGAGACCTGAGACGCCCTCCGGGGCGTCCGGATTCCCCGTCCAAAGCCCTCCCGATGGTCCGGACTACTTCCTTAAATTGAGCTTCAGACCTCTCCAGCTCTTCCTTAGTGGAAAACACGAACACCCTTCCAGTTCCGCGTGGAAAAGGCGAGGTCACTCCCGCCCGCCTTGGTTTCTAGCTCTGGTGTTAGGAGAGAACTGGGGTCTCGTGGGACCCGGCAGTGATTCCTTTGGAATTGTGCTTTGTGCCTGGTGTTTTTGCCATCTGTCCGGTGCTCAGTGGGTGGAGGGAAAGCGTAGGAGAGCTAGCTTGCTTAAGGGGTTGAGTCGATGGCTGGTTAAAGTTCAAGCTGGTGTCCCAGTGGTTTTGCCATTTGCTAGGCTGAGTGGCATAATTATGTACTCTTTCTAAACCTCAGTTTCCTCATTTATAAAATGAATAACATTACCTCAGGGTTTTGGAGATTGAAAAAAATGTAAAACAGTTGGCATTGTTTTGGCTCTTTTTCTTTTCTTTTCTTTTTTTCTTTTCCCTTTTTGTGTTTTTAAATACAGGGGCTCATGATATAGCCCAGGCCAGGCAGGAACTTGTGATCCTCTGGCCTCAGCCTCCCTAATGCTGAGATTACAAGCATGCCACCATCCGCAGCACTGTTTTGGCTCTTAATAAATGATCAATCAGTGGTGGTGGTTTGGTTAGAGAGTTAGAGGGACTGCTTATTGTTTTGTTTTTTGTTGCACTGGGGATCAGTCCAGGACCTCGCAGCATGCTAGGCAAGCACTCTGCCACTGAGCTACCCCTTCACCCAGTGGTGATGTTTTTACCTTACTTTATTTAATTTTAATTAATTTTTGCAGTACTTGGGCCCAGGGCCTGGCATATGCTTTGCAAGTGCTCTACCACTGGGCTGCACCCCAGCCCTTTTTTTTTTTTTTTTCCAGTACTGGGGGTTGAACCCAGGGCTTGGCACTTGCATACTTTGCAACTGCTGGACCACTGAGCTGCACCCCCAGCCCATTTTTTTACTTTTTGAGACAGGGTCTCACTAAATTACACAGACTGCCTCTGGTCTTGAACTTGTGATCCTCCTTCCTCCGCCTCCCAAGCTGCTGGGATTACAGGCGTGCACCACCACGCCTGGCTCCCATTTTTTATTTTTTGAGACAAGGTATCACTGAGTTATGCAGGGTGCCTCTGCCTTTGAACTCACAGTCGTCCTGCCTCTGCCTCCAAGATGCTGGGATTACACACGTGTGACACCATGTCTGGCTTTACCTTAGTTTAGAAAGAATTATAACAATAGGTGGAAAAATTACTCTATTGTCAGTGGGTCCCTCTCAGAAAATCACTTCAATATCCTTTTTTTTTTTTTTTTTTTTTTTCAGTACTGGGGTTTGAACCCAGGGCCTTGCGTTTGCATGCTCTGCAAGTGCTAGACCACTGAGATGCACCCTCAGCCCATTTTTTTACTTTTTTTTTTTTTTTCAGTAGTGGGGGTTAAACCCAGGGCCTCACTCCTGCATGCTTTGCAAGTGCTGGACTACTGAGCTGCACCCCCAGCCCATTTTTTTACTTTTTGAGACAGGGTCTTGCTAAATTATGCAGACTTCCTCTGGTCTCGAACTTGTGATCCTCCTGCCTCCACCTCCCAAACCACTGGGATTACAGGCGTGCGCCACCGCGCCCGGCCAGAAAATCACTTCAATATCTTTAGGCTGCCCATCTCCACCAGTTGCTTATGTGTAAAATGAGCGTGGTAACTCCAGTTTAGGAAGTTAAGAAAATTAAATGATGTTGTGGATAATAATGGGGTTTGAAAAACTAACTGGTGTAATGAAATGATCCTCCATGGGGTTACTAGTGTAGCTTTAGTATCACAGTCAGACCTAGGTTCAAGTCCAAGCTGTCAATTTCTAGCAGTGATTTTGAGTAATCTTTCTGAGACCTAGTTTCCTCCTTCCTGGACTTGGGGTATGGTAGTCTCGGCCATGGGATCTGGATGCCTGCAGTTTAGTACTGGGTGTTGGTCAGTGTTAGCTGTTGATACTGTTGCACATACACCATCACTTTGTGGCACAGTCCCCCTTGGTTAGACAAGATCCTCTCTGAGCAGAACTTTACAGAGAGAAGGAACTGGGTGTTTAACTAGGAGAAGACTGGACTGAGGGTGGTAAGGAGGCAATGATGGCTTAGGAGTTAGGAGTATGCACTCTAGGGCCACGCTGCTGGGTTTCTGATGCTGCTTAGTGACTAGCGAGCCATGGGACCTTGGGAAAGTTATTTAATTTCTTTGGGCCTCAGATTTCTCCTAGCAAAATGCAGATTAAGGTAGTTCTTACATAATAAGGTTGCTGAGAGGTAATGGGGGTTAATATGTAAAAAAGGCTCTTTGTAAAATTGCCTAGTAGACGTTGTGTTTACCTGCAATACCAAAACTGAAAGATTGCTTAATAGGTGGGCATAGTGGCACATGTCTATAATCCCAGCACCCAGGAGGCTGAGGCAGGGGGATCTGCATGAGGTCAAAGCCAGCCGGTCTACGTATTGAGTTCCTGGCCAGTTTAAGCTACTCAGCAACAGCCTGTCTCAAAAAAACAAAAGAAAACAAAAAAGAAAGAAAGAAAGATTTTTACTTCTGCATACCTCTTGCCCCTGCTTTTCCTCTATTTAAACCTGCAGCTCTTGTAGGTTCTCCAGTGACAGACTTAGGGACACCTGTTTCTCTTCCCAATGTGTATATTGATTAAATCTCCTTTCTCTGCTTTTAAAAAAAATTAAGTGTTTAATAAATGTACTTGTTATGAAGAGCTGTTATGGGGAAGAAAGTGAATTGAGTTTAACCTGTTCTATAAAAGAAACTCAGAAGCAGATTTTATATTGAGCAACATTTAAGTTATTTGTTGACCTCTGGTATGCCTTGGGGTCTTGGAAATACAGCAGTAATTAAAACAAAGTCCTTGGCACATGAAGTGTAAGTTCCACAGGAAGAATTTTCAGGCAATATACCGACAGAGGTGGCACATCTTTTATGGGAGGGAGATTGAAGTTGCAGGAACCTTCTAATTTAGCTTGTTGACTTCATGCAATTCAGTGGCTCATCACCTTGGGCTGTAGAAAGCTTTGCTGGCTAAAAACCAAGGCCACTTCAGGTGAGTAGTCAAGTTCCAGCTGGTTCATGGCAGGGGATATTTCCTTCCTCAAGGGCCCCAGGGGTTTAGGTTCCTTGGCAAATTATTCAGTATATCCTCCCTCCCCGCCTGCCTCATTGACATTCATGTGAAGAGTTGTATTAAGAAGGATAGAGGAAAGAAGGGAAAGAAGTCTCCTGTTACTTGGTGGGGAGGAGAGGAAGCTTTGGGGCAGACTATAGTGGAGGCTCAAGGCTTTTTATTCTCCCCCTTGTCATGAGCTTATAACAGAACAAAGCTGGCCTACATATCCTCTGCAGCCCCATAAAGTCCAGGACTAACTGCTGTCCACATTCAGTAACTGTCTTCGGGAACAGCTGTGCCTTTCATGTATTATTTCTTGTTCCAGTAACTCCTGAGTGCCTGCCTTGTACCAGGCACAGTGCCAAATGGTAGAGATGAAGTGGAGGTGGAGACTCGCCAGGCCCCTCACAGAGCTTACATTCTACGGGAGCAAGCATCAAGTAGGCGTATTTGCAGGGCTCTCAAGGAAATAAGCACAGTCCTCATGTAGAAAATAATGCAGGTGAGGGGATGGGCAGCTTTGCTAAGGCTATCAGAGGAGGCCTCTGGGGCGGAACTGTGAGAGGGAGATGTGAGTGGATCCTTGCCAGGGGAGAGAAGGCCAGGAGGACTGGAATGTATCCACCTGTTGGGCAGAAGGTGGGGAGATAGAACAGTAGGGGTGAATGATGCATTCACCAAGTTCAGGCGGAGCCAAAGCATACAGAGCCTATTACCCATGGTGAATAGGGGAAGAGGATGAGTCAGGTTCCAACTTATACAACAGGGTGCATTGTTGTTGTTGTTGTTGTTAGGTGCCGGAGAGTCGGTATCCGACTCATAGCGACCCTCATAGGGTTTTCAATGGCTGACTGTTTCGGGATTGACTTGGGAGTGGATTGCCAGGCCCTTCTCCCATAACAGGGTGCATAGGGTGCCTTTTATAGAGATAGACAGGATGGAGTCAGATGGCCTGCAGGAGAAATTAAAAGGCTTGGGGTCTGCTGATGTGGAAAGGTACAAGTAGAACTGTCAGGTGGGCAGGTACAGGTGGGTCTAGGCTCCAGGGAATATGAGTCTCTTGCTGATTCCTGTCCCAAAGTGCAATGGGCTTTTTGTTCTTAATTCTAAAACACACCAAATGTGAATTAAACAGTGAGAGATACTGTGGCTTGTGTCTGTATTAGTAGACGAGGACTCATTTTTTCAGAGTGGTCCCCACGGCGCATCTAACCATCTCCTTCTTTTGCTTTTGTTTCCTCCTTTTAAACCAAAGGTCAGCACCTCATCTGTGAGCACTTTCCCAAAGTGGGTGAAGATTGTGGAAGTTGGTCCCCGAGATGGTCTACAAAATGAAAAGGTAAAGATGGAAGCCACCCAAGGAAAGATATTTTAAGTATCTGCTTTGAGCATTATATGATAGGAAAGTTGAGTCAAATACATTATGGACCTTGATAAAATGGAATATATGAAGCTATTAACATAAGTGTATGTTAAGGGATGGGATGTGGGTCTGTGGTAGAGTGCTAGCCTAGCGTATGCAAGACTTGGGTGTGATTACCCAGCACCACAAAGAAAAAAAAAAGATATTAAGTGACTCAAGGTCATATAATAGAATATACATTCAGTTTTACACTTTCTTTTTTTTTTTTCAGTACTGGGGGTTGAACCCAGGGCCTCGCACTTGCATGCTCTGCAAGTGCTGGACCACTGAGCTGCACCCCCAGCCCATTTTTTTACTTTTTGAGACAGGGTCTCGCTAAGTTACGCAGACCACCTCTGGTCTCAAATCGTCCTGCCTCCGCCTCCTAAGCCACTGGGATTACAGGTGTGCGCCACCACGCCCGGTGCAGTTTTACACTTTTGTGTAAGAAAAAGTTTATGTGTATGGAAACATTTACCTAGAAAAGGATGTGAACCAGTGCTATCCTATAGAACTTTCTGTGAAAATGGAAGTAGTTCTAAACCTGAATATTCTAGACCATCAATATGGTAGCACCATGTGGCTTCTGAGCACTTGAAATGTGGCTAGGGAGACCAAGAAACTGAATTTTTATTTGTATTCACTCTTAATCAGTTTAAATTTAAATAGCCACACATAACTAGTAACATATTGGCCTGCACAGTTGTAGAAAGTCATTAGGATAATAATAGTATTATATCTGGCAGACTCTAAGGGTAGTATTTATTTCATTTTGGCATGTTTTTCTGAAAATAATCATGGATTGATTATTTTTCAATAAGGAAAGCCTTTTTTTTTTTTTTCTTTTTTTCTTTCTTTTCTTTTCTTTCTTTTTTTTTTTTTTAAGCATAGCCAAGCCTAGCTTTAATAGTGTGTGATTATTGGAAACAATAGTTTGGAAGCTCCATGAGGGCAGAATCTTACCATTTTGGGTTTTTTGTTTTTGTTTTTGTTTTATTGCGGTATTGGGAGTTAATCTCAGGGCCTTGCACATACTTTGCAGATGCTCCACCACTGGACTATACCCCCAGCCCGTTTTTTATTCTTTGAGACAGGGTCTCTCTAAGTTACACAGGCTGCCTCTGGCCTCGAATCTGCAATCCTGCTACCTCTGCCCCGAGTCCCAGGGATTCCAGCTCTTTCTGGTTTTGATTACTGCAACATCCCTAGCACCCCACATAATACCTGGAACATAGAGGGCTATCAAAATTTATTTGTGGAATGTATTCAGTTAAAGCAGGGGTGGATGGAAGGGCCTGGTGAGACAGACGTGGAATTGTTAGGACTTTTCTAACAAGTCCTACAGGCTCTAGGGAGCAATGGGAGGCTTTTAAGCAGGAAGGTGAGGCAATAGAGGCTATGGTTAAGATTCCTGTGTAGGATGAGTTGGTAGAGTGAGAACATCCCCTAACACACCTGAGATAATGAGGATAGATCCGGAGAGGGGAATCCATAGAATCTGGTGAGTGAGTAGGTGGGGAGGGAGAGAAAGAAGCTGTAGGCTAAGCATGTGAGGGTGAAATCCTGTGCCAGCCAGGAGACAGAAAAGGGGAGGGGATGATACTTCAGGGGCCCCATTCCGCAAGACCCAGAGAGTATGAGTCATCTCTGCCCAGTCAGGCGATGGCAGATTGCTCTCTCAATTTTTTGTATAATGGGGTCAAAACTTCCCATATTCAGTTAAAGAAAAGTCTGAATAGCAGGCAAATATTGTTCCCATGTAAATGTTAAGTCCTCAGGTAAGAAACTGTCTCCACAGCAGGACACTACTTGTACAACTTGAAGATAAACCTTGTACTCCACCTGCTGGCAGGAAGCCCATGTGAATTCATGTTTGTGTGTGGAAATCAAGGCAGTAGAGTGCTTGTGGAGCAAAAGTTTTGAATGAGCAGGACCTCTAAGCGGAAGCCATTTTGGTACCAGCTTTGCTGACCTGCCTTTTCCTGGTGTTTCTCTCTGTAGACTGTCGTACCTACTCCAGTGAAGATCAAGCTGATAGACATGCTTTCTGAAGCAGGACTCCCTGTGATAGAAGCCACCAGCTTTGTGTCTCCCAAGTGGGTTCCCCAGGTGAGCCCTAGCCTCAGGAAGAAGAGGCTTTTCCCAGAAGAAGAGGTTTTGCATTTGTTCTTGAAGCCAGTGGAAGTCAAGAGCATGGGTTTACAGATCCCTGGCTCGGGGGATTAGGTGATTTTCAGGCCTGTGGTACAATAGAAGAACATGGCTTGGGATTCCAGGGCTTACGTTCAGTCTTGGCTCTCCCCTGACTAGCTGGTGACCATGCTAAGGCCATTGCCCTCATCTGAGAGGTGGCCTCTCAGGTCTCTTCTGGCTCTAAAAGCATTGAATCACCGTGCCTGTTTGTGGCTTCTGTGTTTGTGAATAGGGAAGACCTACGACTCTTACTTCACAGAGATGGGAATGTAGGGAAGAAAGATCCTGTTACAAAATGAATGCTAGGTAACCCAGGGAGGGCAGAGCCCAGGGCCTAGCCCAGAGAATGTTCTCTGTAAACAGCTAATGGTGGTATTACTGCAGATACCGCTTATGTAAAGCTGGCAGTATTGGCTATATGGAGAAATTAGGTGTGTCTCCCAAATCCAGAGACCTCCTAGACATTCAGCAGTCAAACAGATAGTAAAAGCATTGGGGAAATTCAGCCCTGCCAGACACTTTCTCCATAGCACCAGGAGGACAGATTTTGTGGTAAAAAGGTTTTTTCTGTCTTTGAGATCTCTGCCTGCTTTGATGATGACTTGGCCTTGTCTCCTTTGGCTCTTAGATGGCTGACCACACCGAAGTCTTGAAGGGCATTCAGAAGTTTCCTGGCGTCACCTACCCAGTTCTGACCCCGAATGTGAAGGGCTTCGAGGCAGCAGTAAGAGAATAGCTTGTTGGTGGGGGCTTGTGGAATAAGACTGATGACATTAGCCCCTGCCTTATCTACAGGCCTCAGTCCTCATCCTGGGAGGTCCCTCTCTAGTGGTGACAAGCACCCTCAGACCCCAGTGCTGTCCTGGGCCTTCCACTCACCTCTGTGATCTGTTTCTTTTGGTACTGGGGGTTGAACCCAGGGCCTCATGCTTGTATGTTCTACAAGTGCTGGATCACTGAGTTGCACCCCCAGCCCATTTTTTTTACTTTTTGAGACAGAGTCTCACTAAGTTATGCAGACTGCCTCTGGTCTTGAACTTGCGATCCTCCTGCCTCCACCTCCCAAGCCGCAGGGATTATAGGCGTGCACCACCGCGCCCGGCTCTACTCTGTGATCTTGACAGTTGTTTAACCTGAGTTTCAGTTCTGCCTATAAACTAGGACTGATGATAATATGTATAGGTGAGAAGATTTTAGAAGATTGAATGCATGTAGGTGCTTAGCAAGAGCCTGATGTGAGCTTAGTAAATGTTGTTGTTGTTAGGTGCTGTTGAGTCAGATCTGACTCATAGCGACCCTCATAGGGTTTTCAATAGCTAGTTGTTTCATAATTGCTTCAGGAGTGGATTGCCACACCCTTCTTAAATGTTAGCTCTTGTTATTACCTAAATATCCTAAATGTTAACTCTTGTTATGACCCACTTCTTCAGGAAAAACTAGCCAAGCTCCCCATGAGCATTTCAATAGTGTTTTGCTAGCGTCTGCCAACTTTCTTAAAATTTTAGACAACAGCATCATTGGAGATGTTGATTCTGCATTTAGGCAAAAAGCTACTTTCAAGAGTGCCTTCTGGGGTGGTGATGGCAGTGGCAGGGGTGATTTCCCTGGGGGATGTCAGAGTTGCTTTTTATTGTTCCTGCCATTACTGTGCCTGGGATTCAACCCAGGGCCTCACTTGCTAGGCAAGTGCTGTAACACTAGCACTTGCTAGGCAAGTGCTGTAACACTAAACCATAACTGCAAGCCTTCAGTTTTGTTTTGTTTTGTTTTGTTTTGTTTTGTTTCCAGTACTTAGGGGATTGAACCTAGGGCCTTGCACATGCTTTCCAAGCAATCTACTGCTGGGCTGCACCCACAGCCCATTTTTTAGTTTTTATTTTGAGTGAGGGTCTAAATTTTGCAGGCTGCCTCTCTCAAGTCTCTGGGATTACAGGCATGGGCCGCCACACCAGCCCTTTTTTTTTTTTTTTTTTTTTTTAATTGAGCTATAATTCACTGTACACATTTCCTAGGGCTACTGTGAAACAATACTACGAACAGAGTGCCCTAAGACAACAGAAACTGATTCATTCTCTTACATTCTTGAAGCTTCAGAAGTCCCAAACCAAGGTGTCAGCAGGACTGGTTCCTTCTGAGGCCTCAGACAGTCTGTTTCATTCCTCTCTCCTCATCTCCTGGTGATGGCTGGCTGGCTGACCTTGACATTGCTTGGCTTGTAGAGGCCATGCTCCGGTGTCTGCCTCCACTTTCACATGGCCTTCTCTTCTATGTCTTCGTGTCTTCACACAGACATCTTCTTTTAATGATCCCAGTTGTATTGTATTAGGGCCCACCCTGCTCCAGTATGGCCTTACCAGTGACTATTTACAAATAAGGTCACAATCTGAGGTAATAGGGGTTAGGACTTCACCATATTTTCTCTTCTCTTTTCTTCTCTTCTCTTCCCTGTTCTCTTTTCTCCTTTCCTCTCTTCTCTTCTCTTCTCTTTTCTTTTCTTTTCTTTTCTTCCTGCCTCCCTCCCTCCCTCCCTCCCTTCCTTTCATACTGTGAGTTGAGCCCAGGGAGTCACACATGCTAGGCAAGCACTCCACCACTGAGCTGCACCCAGCCCCTTTTTCATTTTTTGTTCTAAGACAGAGTTTCACTAAATTGTACAAGCTGCCTTTGGCCTCAAATTCTCAATCCTCCTGCCTCAGCCTCCTGAGTAGTTGGGATTATAGGCATGTGCCACCATGCCAGCTTCACCATATCTTCTTAAGGGGACACAACTCAACCTGTAATATTCTCATACCATAAAATTTACCATCAGATAAGAGTTTGCTCCTCTACCAGTGTTCCTTAAAAAGTGCTGAAGGAATTCACTGGATATTGGCAGGTGGCTGCCGGAGCCAAGGAAGTGAGCATCTTCGGGGCTGCTTCAGAGCTCTTCACACAGAAGAATGTCAACTGCTCCATAGCTGAGAGCTTCCAGCGCTTCGATGGAATCATGCAGGCTGCACGGGCTGCCAGCATTCCTGTGCGGGGGTGAGTCGGGCCATGTCAGTATCTTTTCTCAGCACTGTTTTGGAGTGGAGTGAGGCTCGGCCTCCAGGTGGCCTCCTCAAACCCTTATGGATGGGAGGCAGCAGCCCAAGGTGCACACCTTCGCACATTTCTCCAGGTAAATGTGGTTAGAAGAACTCTTAGCAAAGCTTTCCTTCAACCTAAATTTGGGTCAGTTCACCTGAGAAGTCAACAGGATAGGACATTCCGTGGGGTTTGTGGACAACAGTTTAGTCCTGACTTTTCCACTACTTTGGAGAATCTCCAAAAGCTGTGAGCTTCTCAATTTTTTTTTTTTTTTTGCGGTACTGGAGGTTGAACACAGGGCCTCACACATGTTTTGCAAGTTTTCCACTACTGAGCTATACCCCCAACTCCTTTTTTAAATTTTTTATCTTGGGATAGGGTCTCAGTAAATTATACAGACTGACTCTGGCCATGAACCTGCTCTCTTTTTGCCTCAGCCTCCTGCGTTGCTGGGATTATAGGCATGCCCCACTGTGCGGGCACTCAGGTGGCATATCTAATCCCAGGAGTTCCCAGGCATTGTATGTATGTTGTCTAATTAAAACCTCACAATCACCCAGCAATGAGGGGCCATCTCTACCTTATAGGTAATCAAGAGTGAGGCTCAGGAAGGATGCCAAGTCCCCTGTAAACAGCAGTTCAAATTGCAGCTGATATGATCTTTCAAAAGTGCACATCTGGCCAAGCGCAGTGGCTCATGCTTGTCATCCCAGCTACTTGGGAGGCATAGGCAGGAGGCTCCTAGGTTTGTGGCCAGAGGCAGCCTGAGTAACTTTGTGAGACCCTGAATCAAAACAAAAAATAAAAATGGGCACAGCCCAGTGATAGAGCACTTACAAAATATGTGTGAGGCCCTGGGTTCAACCCCTGAGTACTGCTAAAAAAATAAAGAGGGGGGAGGGCACATCTAATCATTCACTCTTCATTGAAAACCTTTCAGTGACTTGCTGAGTTGAGACTTTGTTGTTCCCAGTCCTGGGGATTATACCTAGGGCTTTGCACCTGTTAGGCAAACCCTTTACCACTGAGCTACACCCCGAGCTGAGTTCAGGCTTTTTCATGTGGTTCACAGGACCCTGTGTGATTTGGTCTCTGCCACTCTCTGCGGCCTTACCATTCACTGCTGTTTTCTGGCCTGCACTTCTTCCGCACAGTACACTCCAGCTCAGTAGCTCGGAACTACTTCCCTGTGCCAATACCCATGCCCTCCTGTCTCTGGGCTTTTGTATTTACTCTCTTTCTGTAGACTCAGAACACTCTTCCTCCTACAGCCTGCTTCACAGGGATTAGTCGCATTCAGGTCCTCTGTAGATGGCAGTTCCTCTGAGGAGCTTTCCCTGTCCTTCAGCATGAGTCGGTGCCTTTCCTGGAGTCCCGTGGTCCCCTGATCTCCTTGTTCAATCTTTTTACTTTGAGACAGGGTCTGTCAAGTTGCACAGGCTGCCTTGGGCCTTAAACTTGAGATCCTCCTGCCTCTGCCTCCCAAGTTGTTGGGATTATAGACGTGCACCACCACACTCAACTTCTTATGAATCTTAAGATGCAGAATACTTTGCTTGACTCTAAAGATCTTAAAGGTGCCCAGCTCCAACAGGGTAGGTGGAAATAGAATATGTCTGCATCCGAAACCCAAACTCCTTAGACCTGTGGCCAGGCCTGTGCCCCTCTATGACTTCATCCATACTTCTTTGCCCCAGCAATCTGTGCCTCAGCTGTTCTGTCCCTTTTTCTGTCTTGGGCTTGCTGGGCTTTGTCTCTGCCTGGAACATACTTCCTGCAGACGCTCCGCTCTCTCAGTCCCAGCAGCATGGCCTCAGGAAGGTCCTCCTAGACCACCCTTGCTGCAGTTGGCCTCCTCCAGTTTCTCCTGTCGCATGTCCTTTTAGTTCTTCATGGCTTCTCACTTTGAGATTATCTCAGCTATGTACTTGACAGCCTTTTTCTTGCCTGTCTCCCTGACCTGAATAAGCTACAAGAGGCTGGAGGCCTTATTGGTGCTGTTCACTTATCTGTGCCCAGTGCCTGCCACATAGTAATCATCTCAGTAAACATCAGTTGCATAAATAGTCCTCTGGAAACTCACTGGAGCAGCTGATCCCTCAGCCCTCAGGCCAGCCTGCTACTCATTCATGTCCACTTCTGTTCTGGTCTTTGGTTTCATTGAGTCCTTGGCCTCCTTCTGAGTACTTGCCCAGCTCCCCTGGCACGTGGGCCTGCTTTTCCACTCCATGTAGTTCATTGCCCTCTCTTAATTCTTTTCCTTCCATTGCCAATCCTTGGCTGCTTCTCCAGAAGCTCCACCACCCCTGCAGGCCCTGCTTCCTGAACTGAAGGTGGTGTGGCCCCCTTGCCCTGCCATGGCCCTCTGCTGCCCGCTCCTGCCACTGGGCCCCACTGCCTGCCTTCCTGCACCACCTCACTGTTAGCTTGTGCCCCAGGCAGTGGGCCTCCTGCCCAACTTCAGGTTTTGCCTGCAGCCTTACCAGGGATGAATGTCAAACACCCAGCTGCCTCAGCCTGGCCAGGGCACTGATGCCATTCCTCCCATCTTCCCACAGGTACGTTTCCTGTGCCCTCGGATGTCCCTACGAAGGGAAGATCTCCCCGGCTAAAGTAGCTGAGGTGTGTGTGGGGGGTGGGGTTCCATGCACGTTGGCTCCTTGCCTGTCCCCAAGTGCACCAGTGCTCCTCACCACCCTTTCCCAGAAGGTCAGGGGTTTCATTCATTCGCTCAGCTTCTTCCTTTAGCCCCACTGCAAGCACTTCTGTCTGGGCTCCTATCCTAGCCTGAAAGCCCCTGACTCAGTTTCCAGTCCCACCAGCCAATAGGTGGTCACTGAAGTGTCTTCGCCCAGCAGCCCTGAGGCTCCTTGTAGTAAGCGGAGGTCACACCCTTGCATCCTCTGAACAGGAACCAGGGCGACACCAAGGAGAAGCCAGGGCAGGAGCTGAGTTTGATCAACCCAAAAGTTTATGGCATTTTGTCCTGAAACGCCCTTGGCAAATGTCGGCCTTCCATTTTACAGTTGAGGAAATCCAGGTTGCAGATGGCAAAAGCACATGGTCTGTCTCCTCACAAAGCCGTCTCGTTCTTCCCCAGCATCCAGATAGGAGGATGGTCACAGTGGAAGCTGCTCACTGAGCGCCTGCTGTGTCCTGGCCTGAGCCTTACAACAGCACCAGCCCTCACTGTAGCCCTGAAGTGGGCCATTACCCCTTCCAGAAGCTCAGAGAAGTTAAGTCCCTTGCCTAGGGGCACAGCTAGGGAACAGAGTAGAATGAAGACTTTGACCTAGCATCACATGACTCCAGAGGGCTACGGCTTCCTCTGTGCCCATGTACCTGCCCTTCCCACCGGTGCTCCTTGGCACACTGTGCATGAAGGATGTTACCTTGTCACGTAGCCAGTCACTAGCAGGTGTCACCTGTGTCTCTTGGCCTACCACAGCCTTCCACACCCTGCCTAGTAGACAGGCATGGGCAGCCTCTCCTTAGGGGAGGCATATACCGCTCCAGCTTTAAGGTGACTTAGGGGTTTGCAGATGGGCTTCTGAAATGTTAAATAGTTCCCAGCATTTACTTAAAAATGTACAACTAGTGTTAGCCCCATGATTCCAGACATGTCATGTTACCAAAGCTAAAGCTCTGTGAAAGGAATCACTTTTCCTGATTCTGGCACAGGGGCCTGACACCGGATGAGGTATAAGAAAAGGATCGAAGTGGGAAAAGCAGGGGGTTGCTCCAGGGGCCGGCTTCACTTGCTGAGTCCCAGCCTTCCTCTAAGAGTTGTCGGGAGCCCAGGACCCAGTAGGAATCCAGCATCCTAGACAGAGGGGTGATCTGCCTGGGCAACAGATCACCCTGCTTCTGAGCCCTCAGAGCAACTGGCTGATGGGTCTGGGGTCCTCTGAGTGCCTGCTTGCTTTCCCAGGTCGCCAAGAAGTTATATTCAATGGGCTGCTACGAGATCTCTCTGGGGGACACCATCGGTGTGGGCACCCCAGGGCTCATGAAAGACATGCTGTCTGCTGTCACACATGAGGTGCCTGTGGCCGCCCTGGCTGTTCACTGCCATGATACCTACGGCCAAGCCCTGGCCAACACCTTAATGGCCCTGCAGGTAATCAAAGGCATGCACCCATCCTCCCAGAGGGCATGGGGGAAGACAGCTTGGTTTCACTTATCGTTTGTTTTTTATTTGTGTGTGTGTGTGTATGTGTGTGTTTTGGTTTTTGTTTGTTTAGGTACTGGTTTTGCAGTACTTGAGGGTTGAACCCAGCCCCTTTTTTATGTTGTATTTTGAGACAGGGTCCCGATAAGTTGTGCAGACTGCCTCTGGCCTCAAACTCTCAATCCTCCTGCCTCCACCTCTCAAGTTACTAGGAATACAGGTGTACTCCACAGCACCTGGCTTTCTCTTTCTTCCTTTATTTCTTTTTTTTTTTTTTTTGAGTTTATTAATTTATTAAAGAGAGTGTTTATCAAGCCAGGCATGGTGGCCCATGCCTGTGATCCTAGAAGTTGAGGTGGACGCAGCAGTTTTCCAAGCCTAGGCTGCTTGTCTCAAAAAAAAAAATTTTTTTTTTAAACTATGTTTAATTTAAACAGTGTTATCTTAAATCAAAAAATGGGGGTACAGATATAGGTAACAGAGGTAGAGGGGAAAAGTCATCAAATATTCCTAAGCATGTATGGCATAACCTTTACAGTGTTTTTTTTTTTTTTTTACAGTACTGAGGATTAAACATTAAACCCAAGGGCACTCCATCACTGAACAACACTCCCAGCCTCTTTTTTATTTTTTCTTTGAGACAAGGTCTTGCTAAGTTGCACAGGCTGTCTCTGGCCTCAAACTCAAAATCCTCCTGCCTCAACTTCCCAAGTTGCTGGGATTATAGACGTGCTCCACAGCACCTGGCCTAGAGAAACAGTCTTACAGTATGTAAACTTGGGGCTGGGGTGTAGCCCAGTGATAGAGCTCTTGCCTCACAATGCAGAAAGCCTTAGTTCCTATTCCCATCATCACAAAAAAATAAAATAAAATTGTTACCTGCTGCTCTAGGAAGGTGAAGTTGACTTTCATATTTGCCTGTAACTTGGGAGATGTGGCCACCTGCCAGCTCACCTGTTTCAGCCCCTCATTCAAGCTATGCCAGTGGGTGAATAGAGAAGCAGCAGGTATTCCTCTTGTTGAGACTCCCTTCTCAGAGCATTGAGCATTTTCAGAACAGCTGAGCCCTGTGCAGCCTCAGCACATTTCCATAGTCCTCCTTGGGATCCCAAAGGTAGCCAGCATTGGAACACTCACTGGAACTCAGAGAATGCCTGAGGTTTATAGGAAACCTGGCATTCCCTTTGTAACTTGGGCTGGGATTGGCAGTTCCCCAGGCAGGATATTAACGTTCAACACAGCGGCATCAGGTGCCATCCCGGGACCTGGGAAATGGGATTCTCTTTCCACTCTAAGCTTTAACTTTCCTGTTGAGGGGGCTGAGGGACAGCAGAGGCTAGGGCCCATAAGGCCCAGGATTTTGTCCACCTCCCCTCTTCCTTCTCATTCCAGAAGAATGAGAAGAACTGGCTCAGTGTGAGGGCTGGCAGCCTGGGAGTTTTTCTAGTTCTGGTCAGAAGAATGGAAATCAAGGAAATAAAACTAAGAGCTGATGTTACAGAGGATAAAGCCAGGCAGGTTCCCAGGACATCTTCCTCAGAAAGTGACACACGAAGTGGAAGCATTTTCCATTCAAGGCAAGGCAAGACAAGAGCTTCCATTTCCAGGATCCCCGTCTGAGAAGTTCCCACTAAAGAAATCTGTGCTTAGCCAGGCATTTGTGGTACATGCCTGTAATCCCAGCTACTCAGGAGGCTGAGGCAAGAACATTGCAAGTTCCAGGCAGAGGCAGTCTGCACAACTTAGCGAGACCGTGTCTCAAAGAAAGGAGGCGGGGGCTGGGGATGTAGCTCAGTGTTAGCATACTTGCCTAGCATACACAAGGTCCTGGGTTCAATCCCCAGTACCAGGAAAAAAAGGAAAAAAAAATGTTCCTAGCAAATGCTGTTTCACACTCCACTGGGCTGTGATTTACTCGTGGCTAAAGGGACAAGGATTTAGCTCAGTTGGTTGAGTGCTGCTGTACACTCTCTGAGGCCCTGGGTTCAATCCCCAGTACCCCAAAAATGGGAGAAGGACATGGCAATCCACTCCCAAAGCAATCCTAAAAACACTAAGCCATTGAAAATCCCATGAATAGTAGAGAAGCACTGACATAGTGCCTGGCATGGCACAGTATCAGGGAGTGTTCTGTTCTGTTAGACATAGGGTTGCTATGAGTTAGGACCCACCTCAGCAGCACCTAACAACAACAACAAAATGCGCTGAGCTTTAGCAGTCCAAGCATATGCTAAATACCAAGTAATACTACATTAATAGTTAACGAATAAATATACCAGTTTAAGCCTACAAAGAGCAAAAATTGCATCACTATTAGTCTTATTTACTTATTTGTTTGTTTGTTTATGTATTTATTTTGCGGTACTGGGCCTCACACTTGCATGCTTTGTACCACCAGCCCATTTTTTTACTTTTTGAAACAGCGTCTCACTAAATTATGCCAACTGCCTGTGGTCTTGAACTTGTGATCCTCCTGCCTCTGCCTCCTGAGTCACTGGGATTACAAGCATCCGCCAGTGCACCCGGCTATTACTCTGTTTTTGCAGATGACCACACAGTCATAGCTGTGGAGATGGGGGTCTCGCCATGCTGCCAAGGCTGGCCGAACTCCTGGGCTCAAGGCTCTAGGCATCCGGCCACCTTACCACTCGCCCCCAGTAGCTGGGCCTCTAGGCCGTGCCAGCTCATGGCTTGTGTTTCAGCCCACCAGACTCCCCACACCTTAGCTGGTCTTACTTCTTAGTTCATTCTTCTTTCTTCTCCCAGTTGCTCCTGAAGGGTCCTCTAGCACCCCACCTGCCTTATATCCCACAAGATACCAAGATACTATAGCCAAGGGGCTCTTTGGATGGGGCCCATCAGCATCATTTATTTCTTTCAGCAGACATTCACTGATGCCAGCATGGTGGGGCTGGGGCTCCCAGTGGTAGACAAAGACACAGTGACCTTGCCTGGAAAATGCCCACATTTGTCCATGAGAGAGACAGTCATGGGGGGCCGTGTGTTAATCCTGCTGCATTATGACAGATGTCAGGAATAGAGGAAGCACTGAGTGTGGAAGCTTAGAGAGGAGCCCCTGTCCTAGCCAAGGAGGTCAGGGAAGATTGGGCAAAAGAGGTCTGAGTGAGGGTTAGAGGGCATGAAAAAATTAAGCAATGGAAAAGGGAAGAGGAAAGGCAACTGGCCAAACTGCATTATAAGACTGAGGTGGGGTTCAGGAAGGACTCATGTATCCTGGCCTGTGACAGCACACAGGGTTGACTGCACACAGGAAGGCAGCAAGTAAAGGAGCAGACACTGCTCAGAGGGAAGCCTTTAGTGTTGTTCTCCAGGGGTGGGCTCAGAGTTCATATCTGGGTTCCCTTAGCTGGCCCAGTGGGGATTCCACTGGCTGGCAGCCCTGCAGGAGCCTCCTGGGTGTCTGACTACAGAGAGTCTTGCTGTAACATTAGTCAACCTGGTGTGGTGAGGATAATGAAGGCAGTCCTCAGCCACCTTACTGTATTTTATTTATGTTTTGCTCTCTGGTTATGTCCTAGAGGTTCCCGTCTCCAAGCCTGATGATCTTCTTATTTGCTGGATCTGTTTCCCCAGAGTCATGGTTGTCAGGGTTAAGGCTTATAGCTCTGTGGTCCTCTGTTTCTTGGCTTGCTGACCCCTTGGCTCTCCTGCAGCTTGTGAGTTGCTTGTCCAGGCAGACAGGGAGGAATAACTTCCTGTCCATGCCTCACCAGGCCAATAATAGGTGTGGTAGGTTTGAGCAGAACTTCAGCCTGACCTCACTCAAGACACTCCACTTCTCTGCCCTCCTGTGTTTCTTGGCACATGATATCCTCAGACTCCCCTTTTTTTTTCAGATTTCTTGGGAAATAGGATCAGCCGTGTGATGACCAGCAGTACCTTCCTCAGCCTCCCTCTTCTGTCACTTACTCCAGAAATATGTATCCTCTGACTTCTATTTGCCAGGGGCTTTTAAGTGGTGATGAGACAATAGGAACAAACCAGGGCCCATTCCTGCCCTCTTGGAGCCCATGGCATAGGGCAGACTAATTACAGCTCCTTTTACTGAGCTGTTAAAACTGAACAGCTGTGTGCCAGGCACTCTTCCTGACATTGAAGAGTCAGCTGTGACCAAAACAGTGTCTCTGACCTGACTGAACACCATGACACATGCCTGCAATCTAAGCAATTCAGGAGGTTGAGACAGGAGGCAAGTTTGAGGCCAGAGGAAGCCTGCTCAGCAATACTCTGTTTCAAAAAAAATAAAAAAGGGTCTGGGGGTGCAACTCAGTGGTAGAGCACTTTCCTAGCATGCAGTAGGCCCTGGGTTCAACCCTCCAGTACTGGAAAAAAAAAGAAAAGAAAAGAGAATACCTCTGGCCTCATGAAACTGACATTCTAATGAGAGGAGATAGATAATAAACAAGTAAATGAATGTAGACCAAGTGCCTATAAATGCTGTGGGGAAATAAAGCAGGTTAAAGCTGGTGCCAGGGTTTGATAGAGAGTAGCTCCTTAAGAAGGTAACATTGAGACCTGAAGGCTGCCAGCGAGGGAGCTGTGTGGGTCCCCCAGGGACAGGTTGAGGATCCAATCTAGGAGCAGCCACTACAGGATCCAAAGGGATTGGGGCTCCTGTGTTAAGGACCATGGAAGAGGCCTGTCACGGCAGCTGTGTGACAGGGGCAGGTGGTAGATGTGAGAGGTAGAGGAAGGTCAGATCCGGTAGGTGTGGCAGGACTTGGGCTCTTTCTGACTGAGCTGGGAAGCTAAGGAGAGTCTTGAGCAAAGGAGGGCGAGGCTTAGGATCTGATGATGTCTCTTTAAAAGGATCCCTCTGGCTGTGTTAGAGAGAACAGACGGTAGAGAGACAGTAGTGGAAGCAGGACTAGTCTGGAGCCTGTGTTAACAAGTGTGGTGCTGAGGAAGCTTAGAAGGAGCAGGTGGGCTGTAGGCAGACCCTGAGGCGAAATCTTTTAGGCTGCCCAGGGAGCTGTTGACGAGAAACTGTTGGCTGTGTAAATCTCCACTTTAGGAAGTGTCTGGGCTGGAGGTAAACATTTTGGAGTCTTTAGCCCAGAGGTGAGTATTTAAAGACAATGGCATCTCCTGGGAGAGTGTGTAGCTCAGGAAGTCACCTGAGGACTGAGCAGGGAGAACTCCAGCCTTCAGAGATTAGGGAGATGAGGAAGAGCCAGCAAAGACTGGGCCAAAATCTTTGGAGGAAAACCGAGAGGATGGGAAGCCCTAGAAACCATATGAAGAAAGTGTTTGAGGTGATAATGCTGATGTTCAAAGACAGGAAAGAGGAGACTAGACCTTTGGATCCCTGTGACCTTGACTAGAGCTTCGCAGTGGAAAAGTTGAGGGGACAAAAAGCCATTTAGAATGGGTTCACATGAGAATGGCAGAAAAAATAAGTAGAGATGGCTTGTTTGAGGCATTTTGCTTTGTTGGGGCCAAAGAAATGGGAGGTTGGAGGGTTCCCAAAAGGGTGCGTAAAGGATGAGTGAGATCCTGCCTGCTTGTGCGAGAATGGCCCAGCAGAGGGAGGAACATGCTGCGCGCAAGCTGGAGGGGAGGCATAGCCAGTACATTCAGGAGCAGGTAGGAGTGGCCTTGGGCAGCAGTGGAGGGGCTGGCCTTGGCCTGGAGCCAGGGCCATCCCAAGCAGCAGGAGCCCAGATGCAGGCGGGGTACAAGTGACAGTGGGAGCTGATGGAGATGTCTCCTGATTGCAGTGCTTCCCCTGAGTAGAGAAGCAGCTGGGGAGAAGGAGAGAGAAGATAGAGAAGCCATCATCCAGGAGAAGGGGAGGCAGCTGATCTGGGGAAGTGGGATGGGGTCCTTGTGGGCTTAGAGGCCCAACTACGAGAGCAGCCAGCGGTGTGGGTACGTGTAAAGGCATCAGTAAACAACAGAGCTCTGAGGTGTGAAACCTCAACAGTGGGAGAGGTTAGGTTGGTGACCTAGAAAGGCCTGTGGAAGATGCCTTTAGGCAGAGACCTAAAGGGTGAGGAGGAATCAGTCATGAAAGGATGGGGGAAAGGTATTTGGGTGAAAGAAATGGTGTGTACGAGAGACTCACCTGTTGTGAGAACTGAGAGAAGCACTGTCAGTGGGATTTTCACCTGACAGTCAAGCCAGAGGGAAGGGTGACTTTCATAGGATTCCAGGCAGCAAACCATGGGAGGTTTGCAGGGACCAGCCACATAGGCTTTCGTTCCCAGTGGCAGCTGTGTTTCACCATCCTTTTGTTTCCAGATGGGAGTGAGTGTCGTGGACTCTTCTGTGGCAGGACTTGGAGGCTGCCCCTATGCACAAGGAGCATCCGGCAACCTGGCCACTGAGGACCTAGTCTACATGCTAGCTGGTTTGGGCATTCACACGGTAAGCCCTCCTGCTTCCTGGCAGTGACAGCCCTGAAGCAACCAGGGCTCTATCTGGAACCAGAGGACAGAAGCTAATGGATATGGTTGGGATTGTTGGGATGGTAGGTTACAGACGTTTTATGTTCTAAGGTGGAAGGTGTGGTTGAACTTGGCCACAAACACGGGTACCAGAAGACCAGGGTCTGAGAATGACATCCATAGTTCAGTTCTAGAAGGCCTCAGGGAGAATAGAAAGAGCCCCAGAAGGGGCTGGGTTTGTGGCCTGAAGTCAAGCACTTCCTTTTGAGCCTCTGTGTCCTCTGTGAAAGGAGAGTAGAAGAATTAGCCTTCCAGGACTCTGCCAGTTTCTAAAGGCCCTCTTGGGTGGCATGGGAAGTGGTATTGCATCTGTGCTTTGAGATCTAATGGAACTGGGTTTAAAACCCAGTCCTGTCCCTTACAGGCTTTGTGACCTTAGACAAACTGTGTCATCTCTCTAAATGTAAGATGGAATAATAATAGCACCTGTCTCATAGGCTGTTATGAGAATTAAGTAAGAAGACATATGGCGGGGGGTGTAGCTCAGCTGTAGAACAGGCCTGTGCATGTCCCTGGGTTCAATCCCCAGTACCAAAAGAAACCAACCCAAACAGATGTAGATCTGTTGGATGTAGAGTACTCAGCCCAGATAGGAGCTATTGTTACAGAGGTTACCTAGGGGCTTACCTAGGGGCTGGGGGTGTAGCTCAGTAGTAGAACACCGGCTTAGCATTCACAGGTCCTAGGTTCCATCCCCAGCACCTCAAAAACAAGCAGGTTATCTGTTGGCCGGGCCCCAGAAATGGAGACTGAGACTGATGAGGTCACTTTCTTGCAAGTGGTACCGCCACCCATTAGGAGGGTTGGATAACCCCAGGTGCCAGATGGAAGCAGCCTCACAGGCAGCTGGTATCCCATTGCGAAGATCAACAGCCTTTTTTGTCCCTTCCCTTTTGGGGTATCACAGTTGTCTGTCCAGTCTGATGTGGTCTTGGGTGTTCAGAGCATGTCATGACTTCCTGCATCCTCTAACTTGTTTCTCCAAGGGTGTGAACCTGCAGAAGCTCCTGGAAGCTGGGGACTTTATCTGTCAAGCCCTCAACAGAAAAACCAGCTCCAAAGTGGCACAGGCTACCTGTAAACTCTGAGTCCCTTGGCACCTGAACCCCTGGTGGTAGGGCACATGTGGGTGATTTCTGGATGGGGAAATGGAAATGAGAACAAAATTAAAAGGAGTAGGCATCTCACAGCCAGCTCTGCACTGAGGGCTCTCCTGACAGGTGAGAGCCAGAGAAGCTACTCAGTCTGGGCTGTTCCTGCGAGACAAGATGAGAGAAAAGCCTCGGCAGTCCCAGCGCCTGGAGCCGAGTGCCTGAGGACACTTGGGAACTTGCTTGGGATGGTCCTTGAGTCTAATTCTGGGTGAGTCTGCTGGCTAGCTGAGCTGACCTCCACACAGCTGCACCCTGCTTTAGCCATGGGCCCCTGCTCTCTGAGAGCAAAGGGCGTGGAGATTTCTCCTGAGCTCTCAGAGTTTGCTGGAAAGGGTGAGGGCAGAATTTCCGCGGTGGCCACCAGCCAACTCCAGCATCTCTGGAAAGTCTCAACGCTGAACGTGATCCCTGAAAACGGATTGATTAAAGGTTTAATTTTCCAGTACTGGTCGTGCAGCCGTGTATTTATGAGCAGAGGAATGAAATCTCTACCGCATTCAGGGCAAAATGAAGACTTTGAACTGGTTTATCATCTCTGATTTCTTCCCTGTCTCCCCGCCTGAGCCCCCATCGCAGGACTGGAAAGTGTGAATTTAGGCTTACTCCTAAACCCGCCCGCTGAGGTGGCCCCAGGACACGCCGAGGGTCGGTTCCCGAGGCTCCGCCCAGGGGGTTGCATGTGCTCCCGGACGCTGGGCTGCAGGTGCGGGTATCGCCCCTTGCGGGGCTCACTGTGCCCTGTGCGTTCACTGCAGCTGCGCTCAGCGTCCCTCGGTGTGTCACGACTTCCCCATGACAGAGACGGACCCGCTTTCTAAGCTGCGGTTTGGCAGGCGGGGTGCGGGTGCGCCGTTCCCGGCGGGCTCGGCGCGGCGGGCAGGGCAGTTCCCACCGGGGCGTTGGGGCTTCCCCCGCTCCTCCGTGTTCCCGCACTGGGCTTCCGGAGCGCAGCCCGGCGGCCCAGCTATGCCGCCACCCGGCGCAGCCCCTGCCGCCTCGGTGCCGCGGAGTCGGCCATCTCACGCCGGCCTGAAGGAAGGGTCGGGGAGGTCCCAGAAAGCCTGGAAACGTGCGGCTCGGAGCGGCCCTCCCGCCGGGCTGGGGCTCCGGCCGGCACAGTTCCGCCGCGTCAAGGGCTAGGGACGCCCTCTTCTCTCCGTGGAAATGCTCCGCGCCGTCGCTTGAAAACTTCGTAAGGCTTTTGTCCCCCCCAAGCCCCCGTAGCAGCCGCAAGCCTAGCGACACGTTTCTTTAGGGGCGTGGAGGGGCGGAGCCAGGATGGGCTGTCAGTTCTTAAAGGGGCCGCGGTGCGGGCGCGGGAGGCGGAGCGGCGGGAGCCAGCGCAGGGCGCGCGGTCCTCAGCAGGTTCGGAAAGTGGAACCAAGGGCTGGGTGGGATCGGGAGGGGTCGAGTGGTCTGCGGGGAGCCGGGGAGTTCCAGGAGGGCTGTGCCGCGTTTTAGGCAGAGTCCTGGCAGGGTGAGTCCGCCCCTTCTGTTCGCATTTCCCGCTACCGTGGCCGAGGCGGCCTGGGCTCATTCATTCCTGTCCCCCGGCTCCTAGCTCGCCCTCGGAGCTATGGCCCAAAGTCTAGCCCGGGGCCCAGCCGCGCTCAAACCCTTACAGCCCAGCGTCCCCTCCCCTCCATTGTACAGACTAGGAAGACTGAGGAGGCGACAGCTCACCAAGGTCGCCCCCTGTGTCCTGGGCGAAGCCGGCCTCAGATCAGCCTTCCTGCCTCCCAAAGCCCCTCCGCCACCGCTTTCAGGCGCTTGCACAGTGCGCAGGGCTCGGCAGGGAGCGAACAGGGGCGGCCTCGGCATCTCGGGCAGAGTCCAGAGGGAAACAGTGGAGAGGGAGCAGGCTGCGAGCCTGGAGATCCGAATTCTAGCCTTTCTATCACTAGCTGTGTGGCTGCAGGCAAATTACTTTACCTCTCTGATTCTAGTGCCTTTATCTGTAAAGTGTAAGTAATACACCTGCCTCGTCTAGATGTAGGGTGACTTCAGGAAAATAACGCAGAGGTGCCCAGTACAGAGTGAATTGTAGCTGGATGAGTTCAGAAGGGGTTTGAAGCAGCCTGGAGGAAGGTGGCAGTGAGCCAGTTCGCAGGAATGAAAGGCCTCTGTGTCTGGGACTTCCTCCCTGCCCCGCCCCCTGACTGCAGAGTTTGTTCAGGGCGGGGATGTACACCTGGCAGTGAAACCTGGGCCAAGTCCATGTCCACCCTGGCCCACCACGTACTGCTCGAGGTTGGGCAGGATCCCTAGCTCCAAGCCAGGAGTGACCAAGCTGGTTCTGGCTTGGGGCCATGCTGAGCCACTGGCTGCCCCGAGGTGGGGTGGGGTAGGGTAGGGTGGGACCTGAGGTGGGGTGGGTAGGGTGGGACCCAGTCCAGGACTGTGGTACTGCAGCCTGAGCCTGGCTTAGCCTGCCTGGCTAAGGACCCCGCCCTTGAGGCTATTTGGTGTATTTCCTGCTTCCTCCTAGCTGACTCTGGAGGGAAATGGAGAGAAGGGGCTGTCTGGAGCACTAGGTATTAGTCCTAGAGCCTGGGAGCCAGTTGACACCTAGTGACATTAGAGGCACTAGGCAGGCCTGAGTGTAAACAGATAGAACCCCCTTCCTGGGATCTTGGGAGTCCCAATACCACTGCCATGTTCTCTTTGCCCAGGATTATCCAGTCCTCAGACCCTGGGAAGGAAGGCTGGTCCTCACAGTCCATCTTCCCAACCCTGGGGAAGTTAGAAGTAGAAAATGTGGCACCTGTGTGTCATTTCCCACCTTGTGGGAAGGCCTTTCATCTGGCCTCACTGGACCCTTTCTACCGTGTGGTGTGCGTACAGTCAATAGCTCCGTCTTACAGAGGTGGAAACCGTGGTCAAGGGTAAAGCGATCTTGGAAGCCTGAGGCCAGAAAGTGACCATACCCAGATTTGAGCCAGGACTGTCTCCAGAGCCACCCTCTTTTTTTTTTTTTTTTTTTTTTTTTTTCTTGTGGTACTAGGGGTTGAACCCAGGGCCTGGACCACTGAGCTGCACCCCCAGCCCATTTTGTAGATTTTATTATTTTCTGAGACAGGGTCTCGCTAAGTTACTGCCTCTGGTCTTGAACTTGCGATCCTCCTGCCTCCGCCTCCCCAGCCGCTGGGATTACAGGTGAGCGCCACCACGCCTGGCTCAGAGCCACCCTCTTAACCAGAGCTATGTCCCTCTGAGGGGCGGTCAGAGGGCCAGAATCTGGTTGGAAGGAGGCCCCAAGCGGGCAGCCTCTGAGTCTCTGTGTTCCACGCCAGGTGGGATGGCAGAGAAGGTGCTGGTAACAGGTGGCGCTGGCTACATTGGCAGCCACACGGTCCTGGAGCTGCTGGAGGCCGGCTACTCGCCTGTAGTCATCGACAACTTCCATAATGCCATCCGTGGTGAGTGTGGGTTGGGGAATGGGAATCCTGGAGGGCGTGGAGAAGGAGAACCCAGGATCCAGGACCCTGTCCAATGATCTTCATGGCCCCTGGGTTCCCTACCAGGAGGGGGTTCCATGCCTGAGAGCCTGCGGCGGGTACAGGAGCTGACAGGCCGCTCTGTGGAGTTTGAGGAGATGGACATCTTGGACCAGGCAGCTCTGCAATGCCTTTTTAAGAAGGTGGGTGCCAGCAGGCAGGGACACTACCAAGGCCCTTGAAGCCACCTCTGACCCCTGCTTTGCCCCTGCAGCACAGCTTTAAGGCCGTCATCCACTTTGCGGGGCTCAAGGCCGTGGGCGAGTCGGTGCAGAAGCCTCTAGATTATTACAGAGTTAACCTGACAGGGACCATCCAGCTTCTGGAGGTAAGAGGCATGCATGCAGACAGAGGCCCCAGCAGGCCCCCACGGGGGCCTCCCAGCCTCGGTTTTCCTGTCAATGAGAGCACCCGTCACCTCAGCCCCACCCTCCCAGTGGCCGAGTGACAGGTGGGACAGACGGGTGAGGAACAGGCTCCTGACCCTCCCCTCTGTGGGCAGATCATGAGGGCCCACGGGGTGAAGAACCTGGTGTTCAGCAGCTCTGCCACCGTGTACGGGAACCCCCAATATCTGCCTCTGGACGAGGCCCACCCCACAGGGGGCTGCACCAACCCCTACGGCAAGTCCAAGTTCTTCATCGAGGAGATGATCCAGGACCTGTGCCGAGCAGACCAGGTGAGGGCCCCTGGACCCAGCCCTGCCTCTGCTCATTGACTCCTCATGGCCCCCTTGGGCCTGAGGACAGGATCCTGCACACCCCCCAATCCAAGGAGGAAACTGAGGCTCAGAAGTGGTAGTGAATGATGCCATTTTGTAAGCACTGGTGGGGAGGGCCACATCCCTTGCTCATTTCTCTGGGTCAGAGAGGACAGGCACAGGGTGAGATTCAGCTGGGACATGCTGCCTGTGCCTCTGCCCCATCTGACCTGCATCCCACAGGCCTGGAATGCAGTGTTGCTGCGTTACTTCAACCCCACGGGCGCCCACGCCTCTGGCCGCATCGGCGAGGACCCCCAGGGCATCCCCAACAACCTCATGCCCTATGTCTCCCAGGTAAGGGGCAAAGTGGGGATGAAGGGGGTAGCCTAAGGGTACAGCTGACACTGGGGACCCGGGAGGAGCTGAGCTGACCTCTGCCCTAGGTAGCAATTGGGCGTCGGGAGGCCCTGAATGTCTTTGGTGATGATTATGCCACAGAAGATGGCACAGGTAAGCCTAGGACCAGGCAGACCCAGGAGTGGGCGCCAGGCGGGAGATCGAGGTAGGACAACTTCCCTGTCCAAATGCCTTCTCTCCAGGTGTCCGGGATTACATCCACGTTGTGGATCTGGCCAAGGGCCACATCGCTGCCTTGAAGAAGCTGAAGGAACAGTGTGGCTGCCGGGTAGGGAGAGAAGAGAAGCCAGGGAGGGAAGGGGACTGAATCGTGGGCAAATGGGGCCAACCCCTTCCACAACTCCTATTGTCCTGGGCAGATCTATAACCTGGGCACAGGCACGGGCTATTCGGTGCTGCAGATGGTCCAAGCCATGGAGAAGGCTTCCGGAAAGAAGGTAGGCCCCACCCTCCCCTGCTCTTGGCAGCAGAAGAGCTCAGGCCTTTCCCACTGCACTGGCATTTCCTAATGCGTTTATTTCAGGGGTGGGTATTTTTGCGTCAGGGTCTTGCTGTGTAGCACAGGCTGGCCTCAAACTCATGTCGATCCTCCTGTCTCCAGGGTGCTGGGATTATGGGCATGTGCCACCATGCCCAGCTTGCACATGAATTTCTTGAGGACCTGCTGAACATGTGGGCGGGTGAGGCTCAGGGCTGGCTCTGCCACACTTTGGCTGTCTCCTGCACAGATCCCGTACAAGGTGGTAGCACGGCGGGAAGGTGACGTGGCTGCTTGTTACGCCAACCCCAACCTGGCCCATGAAGAGCTGGGCTGGACAGCAGCCTTGGGGCTGGACAGGATGTGTGAGTGCTGGCCTGACCCGGGAGAGTGAGGGGCTACCAGGGTGACCAGGCAGGTCCTGACCTCCCACATCTGTCACAGGTGAAGATCTCTGGCGCTGGCAGCAGCAGAATCCTTCAGGCTTTGGCGCACAGGCCTGAGAACCCGCCCTACCATGGACCAGAAAAGGAAGAGAAGCAGCTGCCTGCTCTCCAGTCTCTGGCAGGAACCCAGCGCCCCAAGCGCTCTGGGACCAAGCTGAGGCCGCCCTACCTCAAACCCCAGCCGGGCCACTCAGCCCTCCCGGCAGGAGGCCACAGGCTCCACTGACCAGGAGCCAGGGTCTTACAGCTTATCTCCCGCAGGGGCCACGAGCTAACAGGACCACCAGAGTGGGTGAGGAAACAGGGCCCTGGGACCACATATTCCTACCCACTCTGAGGTAAACTGCTACCAGGAAGCTCCCAAAAGTATTTAAAATAAAATGTCTTCTTCTACTTGAGGCAGATGGTCACTCTGCACTCCTGGAGTAGAAGCAGGCAGGCCCGAGAGTCGAGGAGACAATTTCTTTAATTTTATCGGAATCCAGGACACAACAAGAAAAACACCCAAAACCACATGGAGACAGAAGACGAGACACAACTCCTCCCCCATTGCCTCCCTGGCCCTAGAGTGGGAGTGCAGTGGGGGTGAGACAGGTAGGGGGACCTTGAACCTCAATCCAGCCCTGCAGGCTCCAGGCCTGCAAGGAAGGAGGGCAGCCAGGAGGCAGGGCCTGGCCCCCACGTGGGAGCCAGTGGAGGGACGGCCCCAAAGGATCCCATCTCCTCACTGACACACCTGCCTGGGGGCAGGCTGCCACAGCAGCAAGGGGCCCTGGGTCATGGACACATTCATGATTGAGAAGCAGCTGCAGTGAGGCAGGAGAGACACACGATTATCTAGGCAGAATCACTGGGGTGGGGCCTGGGAGGGCCCCATGGGCCAAACCCTGAGGTCACAGGAGGGGGCCCATAACGGGGCTAGTGAGGGAGGTCCTGAGTGAGTGGGTCAGCGGCTGGGCCCCTTTCTCCCGCTGCCTACAGCCTCTCCAATACTGCTGCCGGGGGGCCTGCCTCCCGGGAAGTGGGGTGAAGAAGCAGCCCACCCCTGCTGCAGCCTGCCAGGAGGCCAAGGCCTCGGCCGCCTGCCCCAGAGGCCTGTGGGAAGAGGACGAGGTGGGGAAAGAAAGGACAGGCTCGACCGGCTCAGATCCAAGATGGTGCCGCGCTTGCTTCCTGGGTCCTCCATGAGCTGGGGGACCACACTAGGGGCCATCAACTCGGGTTAGACCGGAGGCAGCAGCTTCTCAAGAAATTCCTTCACAGCCGCCATCTCCTGGGGTGGGGAGGATTGTAAGGTGACCCACCACAGGAAGAAGGGGAAGGCAGAAGCAGGGCACCCCACTAACCTGCGGACAGGAGCTGTGCATGACGCCTGGATATGTTTTGAATTGGACCCTGGCAGGTGTGACAACCGACCGGAGCTTCTCAGCTGTCAGGGCCCCAAACCGCACAGGCACCATAGGGTCCAGCTCCCCGTGACACTGAAGGATGGCCAGGTCCTTGGCACTGCCGTTGGCTGCCTGTGGACCAGAAGGACTCAGAGGGCCAAGCCACAGGGACACTCGGCAGCGAGGCCTTGTGGGGACGCTCACCTGGGGGAAGTTCCGGTGCAGAGGCAGCCAACAGCTCAAAGCCACAATGCCAGCCAGAGGGTGGGGACAGGTGAGGGCTGTGTAAAGGGACAGGGCCCCGCCCTGGAGGGAGGAGAGAGTGACAGGTCATGAGGGCCCAGCTCACCCCCCAACCCCTCGCCCTCTCGTCCCTCACCTGTGAAAAGCCGCCCAGGACGATTCGATTGGCGGGGATCCCGTTCTTCATCTCATGCTCAATCAAGGCCTTGACTGGGGGAGGAGGGGCAGGGCTGGGTGGAGGAAGCTGCTGGGAACCCTAAGGGAGCCAGGGGTGCCCTGCCCAGCACTTTCCCCGGGCAGGGGACAGGTGCTGAGGTGGGGGTGTCTTACTGTTCTCCGCTGCCTTCTTGATGCCAGCCTCGTCCTCTGGGGCATCTGGGCTCAGCCCCATCAGGTCAAACCTGAGTGAGCAGAGGTGTCAGCCGCTGCTGAAGGTCAGGCCAGCGCCCTGCAGCTCCCCCAGCCCCACACTCACCAGGAGGGCATCACCATCTTCATGTTGAGTGTCACAGGGATCCTGGGCCTAGGGAGAGGGAGCCAGAGGGAGCATCCTTCTCAGGAGGGATGAGGAAGCCACAGCAGAGTGCTGGCTGGGCAAAGTGCCCATGGGGGCCCCTCCCAGCAGGCAGGGCCTGTGTTTGAGGTGTTGCCAGGCAACCTGCCACGTGGGGCCGCAGACTGTGGTTGGGGCATCAGTGATGGAGAAGCAGAGCCCAACACTCACTCGGTGATGGGGTCCCAGCTTGGTCGGGTGAGTATTCGGGGAAGGGCACGGGAATCCTGGGTTCCAGGTGATCTCAGGTCTAGGAGGCCTTGGGGCTGGGGGCTGGGCTGGAGCCCATTCCTGGGACTCCACAGGCGCTACTGCTGGACATGACAGGCTGACTGCCCTGAGCCCAAGCCTCATGATGCAGGTAACGAAATACGCCTGGGACTCTAACACCATCTCCTCCCGCTGGAGCCCCTGCAGGACCACCCCCCTGCCCCTCCCTAGCTGGGGTGATACTCACGCATGGGGACAGATGTACTTGACGTGAGGGAGCCGGATGGTGGAGAGGGCGTCCGCCCAGCTGTGCCTGTGGGAGGGACGGAGAAGAGGCATCAGAGTGGGAAGAGGGCTGGAGGGACACAGGCCCCCTCCCCAGGGACATTCCGCCCCAGCTCACTCACCCTGTGTCTCCGAGTCCATGTAAAAAGATAACCTGAGGAAGGGGCAGAAACGGGAGATAAGGCGTTCTCCCTCTAGATCCTCCGCCCCACCTCCACTCCGGAGAGGAACTGAGGTGGGAGCCAACAGGTTATAAACCCCAGCCTCCTGACTTCAGGCTACTCCCTTCTCATCCCCGCCACCTCCATGTTTCCCACACCCTCTCCAAGCCAGTTGCTCCCCACCAGGTCTGGCTGGGGGCTGCCAAGGGAGAAAGGGGCCTTTACCGCAGCCGTTTCCCGCTCAGCTCCAGACACGGTGGCAGCGTCAGTGAGCAGGGGCACAGACATGTTGTTACCACACATACACTGCAGGGCTCTCTACAGGCTGGGCCTGCACAAGTGAGGGGAAGAGGTCAAGGGCAAGGACAGGCAGGGAGAGCCTTTGACTCAAGGGACCCACCCAGGCCATAGCCTGCCCACAGCACCCGGACAAGAAGTCCTGGGACAGAATGGAAGGAAGTTGACCTCCATTCCAGGGCTGAGAAGCAGAGGTAGCCACCCAAGTAGTCCAGAACTTGTGTCCCTGCTTGGGTCCAACCCTAGAGCCTGCGCTTGCTGGAGATGAGCAGGGATCAGGGGCTGGGGTTGTGGGTGCAAGGGGAGGCTCTCCTAGGATCCCTGGCCCCCTGACGCTATCCAGTGGTAACTGCCTCCTCCCTGGTCTCCAAGCATCCCTTCTCTGGAGCCCTTTGGTCCCCTCCTTCCCAACTCCCTATGGGGAAATGAATGGGAGAAAAGCGCCAGGGAAATATGCTTCCAGCCCCCCACATCTTTTCCATCCTCCCCGCCTTCCCTTTCATCCAGCCCCCCATCAGACCCTCACAGCAGTTTCTGGCTCAACCATTCCCACAGCCCCCAGGGGCTCTCCATGTCCCCTGAAAGCATGACTCCCAAACTGGTGTTCCATGCTCCCCTGGATGGGGCTACCTGCTGCTGCCTAACTCCAACTGGGCTCCCAGCTGAACATGTTCGGGGACTCCCGAACACACAAAAGAATGTCAGGCTGGCTGGCCCCTCCCGGTCCTTAGCATCCTCCAAACTCCGGAAGCTTCCGCTACCATCCTCTAAGTGCCTACCCTTCGCAGGGCGCCCAGCCCAGCCGACTGGCTCCCACCTTCCAGCTCTGACTTCGACTGCTCCCCCGCCACAGCAGAAAATCACAAGAGGATCTTGCCCCTCTGACCCTGGGCTCGCTCTTCCTCGGGGAATGCACCTGCCGCTCCAGCCTGGGATCCCCTCGCTTCTCTGCTCTGGGTACTCCCATCTCCCACCTTCGCAGAGGGGTGCCTCCCCTCAGACCTGGTGTCTCCCTTCGCCTCGTAAGACCCAGGCTCCTCCACAATGACAACTTCTGACATAGGGTCACCTCCTCCCCACAGTGCCATTTTTTACCCTGACCCAGGTCTCGCACCGCTCCACAAAGGGGCTTTCTATCTTTGACCCTGGGGAAACCCCCGCCCCACCATGGGATCTCCCACTTGTGACCGCGAAGTCGCTTTCTCCCCACGCAGACAGCCCCTCGCCAGGCACCGCTCCACTCCCAAAGTCCCCAGGACTGGACAGCGCCTTCGCACCTCGTTCCCCACCCCCATCTTCCCGGCCGCGCCACCTCCTGGCTCCCGGGACCCTCCCGGCGCCGCGCCTGCTCGCCGCCCGGCCTCCTGCCCGCCCGGCCCGCCCGGCCCAGGCACCTCACTTCCAGGGGCTTCCGAGACCTCTCCGGCGATTCTCCTCTTTCTCCCGCACAGATACACACTCTTCCCCCTCGGCCGCCCCCGCCGGAACTTCCGTTCGAGTCCCGGGAACTCAGCCATCGCGCTGCCGGAAGTAGCCCGGTCAGCCTTACGGAACCCGGAAGCGGGGCCGGGTTTCCCGGCTAGGAGCTGCCATGTTGCCGGCTGTGGGGCCACTCCCTTGAGATTGGGCACTGCTACCTGCAGCATCTGCACAGGGGTCGGGGACTCCCGCTGCCACCACAACCCAACCCTTCCGGAGGAAAGCTGTCCACGAGAAGAGGCATTTCTCACATTATTGTTAGCATAAAACATTGGGGCACACTTTATTGTGGCCTTGGGTAACCCGCCACTGTTTTGGTTTTTCAAAAACATTTTACTGCTTATATTTAAGGTATACAAGATGCATATAGTATGTACGGTTACTGTAGTGGAACACATTAACATACTCTTCACCTCAGCTGTTTTCCCTCCATGGTGAGAGCAGCTATGATCTACTCATTTAGCAAAACTCCTGAATACAGCTATTAACTACACTGTTTATGTTGTACATTAGATCTTTGCACTTGTTCATCCTCACCATTGTTTTTCAAGCCCTACTCCAAGATCATGGATGGAATCATGCTCTGACCTGAGAAGACCTCAGATCACCTAGTCCTCCTCTCTTAAAGATAAGAGAGTGAGGCTCAGGGAAGTAAATAGACAGCAACCTCATTTACTGTTATACTACCTTTCTTGACCTGCTTCCTAACCTATAAATTGGGGATAATAACCACCCTGTCTACTTCATAGCTTGCTAGGCTCAAATTAGGTCATGTGAACATGGTTTATAAACTGTAAAGTCACAGTGTGAGTCTTTAATCATTCTGCAAAGGACCTGAGAAAATATATAGGATATATCAGGATAGCTGGACAAGCATCAATAGTTTTGTTTTAGCATTCCCCTTGGTGAGCACTGCCATGCAGGGGGCACAAAGTGCTACTACCAAGAGATCCAAGAACAAAAGGGCTTCATTTGGTTACCACTGAGTCACTTTGCACTGGCAAACTGAAAACTGGGCTCAGGGTCCATAAAAAGACTAGGAGCCAAGCTTAGTTGAAGGACCACATCCCTTAGAGAACACGTGGGGATCTACAAACAGGAAATGAGTCATATTTGTCCCTCAGCAGATGAGGACTCATTTTCCCAGATTAACCTACACTAGTGAAACAAAAGGACAGAATACAAACTTGGAAGCTCAACAAAGCAGGTCAAGAAGCAATTTGGTCTTGAGTACTCAACAGGTCATGGAGATGGAGCCTGAAATACCAGGATTCTGAGCAGAAAAACTGTGGGCTCAGAGGACCACAGAAAGCCAAGGACCCAGGACTGCATGTCAAAAGAGAAAGGATATAAAAATGAAAGAAAACAATACAGCTGCCCCCACCACCAACAGAATCCCTGCTGAATCTCCACTTGTGGAAGAATGAAGTTCCTCCTGCATCTCCAATCACCTAAGACACCATGGCACTTACAGCAAATTCTTCAGAATGATGCTTCAGAGGCCCAGTATGATTTATGCTTTAGTTAGTAGAACCAATGAAGGGCTAGTCAGCTTTAGCTTTCTAACTTTATTTTTCCCCTTAGACCAAATTAAAACATAACCCCTTTTTTAATCCTCAAAATGATCCAACTGAAATAGGCTGTGGCTGAGTGGGTAGGACCCTTACTACCCAAAGAACTCCATTTGTATTCTAGTGGATTTCAGGATACATTTTAGAATTGAGGCCCAATAAGCTTGGGGTGGCAGGACAGGCGGACAACAGTGTGGGTCCTTCAGAGGAACTCTCTCAAGAGGATCCAATTCAGCACAAATTCCCCTTATCACCTCTTCCTACTTTCTGCAAAGGAGAGAATATGGACTATCTCAAATCCTCTTTTCAAATACTTAAATCCTTTCCAATTGCTATACAGCTTTCAAATTTAAGTACAAAGTCTTCGGTCCACGTTTAGGCAGAAAGTGCTACTCATTTACTGTCCTTATCCTCACTTCTTTTGATTCAGTCCAGAATCTATCTTCTCTTGTTTTTATAAACATGACTCCACAGGCTACCTCTTTTCATGAGAAATGGAATATAGGTTTTGAACCTCAGCATCTTCTTTACAAAATGTGGGAGGAGTATTTTTACCATATTGTACATAATTCAGATGGACCTTTCCTGAGGAGACTGATCTAGGCTCTACTTAACTGTGGCATTTATGATCTACCTAGGTCAAAACAAAAAAATTTTTCGAAGTTCCACAGTTGCCAATAAAATGAAAGTTTCAGCAGTACTATCAAGAACTCGAAAGAAAACACAAAACATTAAATCTGGCAAGGATTTATTAGGAAGCTTATTAGTCACAGTGAATAAAAGCCATGAAAAGAAGAACTCAAGAGATCTCCCAATTCTGGCACTGAGATTACAACACAAGTTAGAAGCTAATAAACATTAAGGAGATTCCAAAGGGAATCTTCACTAAGTCTCAATCTTATCCAGACCAAGTTACCCACAAACGGAAACGATTCCCATGCTCTCCCCAGACTGCTTAGCTAGGCAGTAGGAAAGCAGACCTTCCCCCAAGCAATCACACACCATCGTAAGACTCTTGCCTTTCTATCTATCGCCACGGGGCACTTGTGCATTACAGACAACTCCAAGCTGGGCAACGTGACAAGAATGCTGAGCAATGGCAGGGAGAAGGAGCAAGCAGGGACATGTATTTCTAGTTGGAGGGCTCCTGATCTCTAATACAAACACAAACCTTAGACTTCAGGAGAATTCCTATAGCCCAGGAAGTTTCCATTTTAAATAAAACAACTCACGCAAAAATCCTGCCATAAAACAAGAAGACATTCAGGATCCCATGGCCACACTGACTGGAAAAGCAAGCATTATCCATGACTGCCAGATGCCACCCAGCCTAAGACCCAATTTCTGCTGCATCCTAGAGAACCATGATTGTCCCTTGGCACCCACACCATTCCCAGTGGCATGGTCTTCAACAGGCCAGGTTTCTCCAGCAACCCCAAAGACAAAGCCTGGCCGAGGCTGTGACAGGCAACTCTTGCTGGAGCCTCATCTCTGTCCTTCCCAGCAGGTGGCTGCACATCTTCACTGACAGTAAGTCTGAGGGAGCCTGGGCCAGCCCTTAGGAAATGAAGTGTGTCTGTGGGGTGACCTGATGGACCCGGTGGTCCGCCGGGTTGGCTGATGCTTCATAATTGCAGATAGTCACCTCATGTCGGCGAAGCTGCAAGAAAGTGAAGAGGCTATTAAAGGAGTCCTTCTCCAAAGCATATACACTGCAGTAGTCCTGACTCAGGCTCCTTGCTAGAAGTCACTTGTGAGGCTCCCCTCTTGACACTTTTGATCTTGAGAAGCCTGCAAAGACCACTATGAAGAATTCACAGCAGCTGGGTGTTGTGGTACACGCCTGTAATCCCAGGGACTAGGGAGGTGGAGGCAGCAGGATCACATGCTCAAGACTAGAGACAGCCTGTGTAACTTAGCAAGACCCTGTCTCAAGATAAAAAACAAAAAGTAGGCTGGGGATGCAGCCCAGTGGTAGAGAACTTGTAAAGTATGTGCAAAGCCCTTGGTTCAACTGTCAAGTACCACCAAAAACCACGAAAATCAAAAAACCACAGCCTATAATCTGTCAAATGAGGACAGTTTATGATGATGAAACTAAGAAAAACTACAGACAGACTGAGTACCTGATGTCTCACTTGCTCTTTCCTGTCCCTTGGAGCAACCACCCCCCCAGCATGCAGATATAGATTTATCAGCCCCCTCTTACCTCAGTCCATTCTCCTCTCAGGCCAATATAAAAGACCTTTGTGGTATCTGCTCCAAAGTTTTTTGAAATATGAATCGAAAGATGATAGACATTTGAAAAACGGGAAATTCTAGAGTATTGAAGGAGGGAGAGAAGACACAGATTCAGTGAACATCTCCCCATTGGGAAAACAATAGCTCCAACTTGTGGTAAAACTCAGGTAAATGTCAGAGAATACTCTTGGGGTCTTCCTTCTCAGTCTTCTGCTTTGGACAAGAAATTAATTCAGTGAAAATTTATGAGCATCTGCCAGATCCTGTCCAAGACAGTAGGGATAGAAAGATGTACAAACACTGCTCTGCCTGCAAAGAGCAGAAATGAGGAATGCTGTATAACCCAGCAGGGAGTCTAAGGCATATTTAGTGCTGCTCTCATCCTTAGAAAAAGACAAAACTAATGACGATATAAGGTGGTCACAGTTAACCCAGACTTAAAAGCCTACCATATGAAGAGGAATTCTGAAAACGTGTGTCCTAAGACCACCGTAGGAGCTCATCCAGACCTGACAATTGCTCACAAGTTAACAAGTCTGTGGCATGCAATGAATCTCTGACAAAGACTGATCCCGCCAAGGACCAATCCTCCTCAAGTGTTTCAACTCACTCCTGATGCTAGGAGCAGGATACTATCTGAAACAAGTGGCAAGCTCTGTCAGTGCTGATGCACCCACTACATGCTCACTGCAAACGAGGGAGCCTGCTGTTCCTCGAAAAGCCACAGATGCTGTGCGTGGTGGTGCGTGCCTCAAAGAAAAGAAAAAGGAAGGCACAGAGTGGAGGGCAGAGGACAAGCTCCATGCTTACTTTGTAGCATACTCTAATTCTCCTGTAAGATCCCGGTTCAGACTGAAGGTCTGATCTGGCTCTCTTTCTGTATCATCAAATGACATCTGTGGAATGTTCTTGTACCTGGGAAAAGGAAAGGAAAGGAAAGTCAAGAAATGTGTACCACAAACTTTTTCAGCATTTTAAAACTTCCTACTGACTGTTCAACTGGCTTCAGTTCCATCCAAAAGGAGATCAAAACTTGGGGTTAAATTGTGGAAATGCCATTTTCAGGACATACAAATATCTTTAAGCTAACAAGAAAAAAGCTGAGAGCCAGGTGCAGTAGTAAAAGCTTTTAGTTCCAGCTACTTGGGAGGCTGAGGCAGGAGTACTGCTTGGACCTAGGAGTTGAGGACCAGCCTGGACAACACATGAAGAGCCTGTCTCTCAAAGGAAAAAAAAAAAAAAAAAAAAAAAAAAAAAAAAAAAAAAAAAAAAAAAAAAAAAAAAAAAAAAAAAAAAAAAAAAAAAAAAAAAAAAAAAAAAAAAAAAAAAAAAAAAAAAAAAACTAAAAACCGCAGCATAACCCAGTGGCATCGTCGTTGAGTGGGTAAAGATCACATGAGAAGCAATACATAAAGAGATGGCTCAAACTAGGTCACGTGTAGTGAATGCATGGAGAAAGTAAGAACTCAGCACATTCAAACCAAGCTGAAGATGTGAAACAAAATAGCTTACGTGTGGGAAAAAAAATACTTTGGCAGGAACATATTAAACATAGTTAAGAGATAAGATCATGTAACCCAGCAGTCAAGCATCTTTTGTGTCCAAAAATTTTACCCCAAACACTCAGTCACCTTATAGTTCTTACAGTAATACAATTTGGGGATTTCCATTTCAAAAGAGCACAAAAGGCTGAAACTCATCTTTGCAAAGTCAAGGTAAAAATGCTAGTGAAAATATTTTTCAGGAGCCAGGGGCAGTGGGTGCACGCCTGTAATCCCAGTGGCTCAGGAGGCAAGAGGCAGGAGGATTGTTACTTCAAGACCAGAGCCAGTCTGCGTAACTTAGCAACACCCTGTCTCAAAAAGGAAAAAAAAAACAGGGCTGGGAGTGAAGCTCAGTGGTCCAGCGCTTGCAGAGCACACAAGGGCAAGGCCCTGGGTTCAACCCCCAGTACCAAAATAATAATAATAATAATAATAATAATAAAAATTAATAAAATAAAATATCTTTCAAAGAAAAATCTAAGAAACAGTCTCCACAAACCCACAAATTTTAGGCCAGGCGCGGTGGTGCACAGCTATAATCCCAGCAACTCAGGAGGCAGAGGCAGAGGCAAGAGGATCGCAAGTTCAAGACCAGAGGCAGAGTCTGCATAATTTAGTGAGACCCTATCTCAAAAGGCAAGAAAATGGGCTAGGGGTGCAGCTCAGTGCTACAGCACTTGCAAAACATGCAAGCACCAGGCCCTAGGTTCAACCCTGAGAACTGCAAAAAAACAAACAACACCAACAACAACAACAAAACACCTCCACAGATTTTCAAGGATTAAGCCACATATTCTTAGCATCTCCAGTGCATTTTATTAACACACCCACATAGAAGGGGCCTAGATTTTAGCTGCAGCAGAATGCATGTAATTTAAAAAAGCAAATATTTCCTTCCAAGTGTCTTTAAGAATGTTGCATCACCAAGTACAGTTGCACACACCTGTAATCCCAGCAATTTGGGAGGAGAGGCATGAGGATCCCAAGTTCAAGGCCAGAGGCAGCTCCTCTTATAATTTAGCAAGACTCTGTCTCAGAATAAAAAATAAAAAATGGAGCTGGGGATAGGGTGCAGCTCAGTGGTGGGAGCGCCTTGGGTTCAATCTCCCAACAGCAGGGAGGGGAGAGAATGATGCATAGCAAAATAACAGTAATTGTGACCATTTATGAGTAGCATTATGAGGTAGTGTACCACTGTAGTGAAAAGCAGTGTCTCAATTTACAGAAACACAAAAAAAGTTTGCAAACTATGTATCCAATAAAGGATTAATATCTAGGATATACATGGAACTCAACAGCAAAAAAAAAAAAAAAAAAAAAGTCTGACTTAAAGATATGCAAATGATCTGAATAAAAGAGCTAGGCATGGTAGTGCATACCTGTAATCCCAGCACTCAGGAGGCTGAGGCAGGAGGACTCTGTGTTCTAGGCCAGCCTGGGCTACACAGCAAAGATGTTGTTTCAAAAAACTGAAACAAACAAACAAACAAAAGAAGATATATAAATGCCTAATGTTGTTGTTGTTGTTAGGTGCCATCGAATCAGTATCCAACTCATAGAGACCCTTATACGGTTTTCAGTGGCTGTTTCGGGATTGCCTTGGGAGTGGATTGCCAGGCCCTTCTCCCATTTTTGCAGTGCTGGGAATTGAACTCGGGACCTCAGAGACTTCAGTGCAGCGATCTACCAACTGAGCTAAATCCCAGCCCCCTAAATGCCCAATAAGTATATATATAAAAAAAGTTTGATATCACTAATCATCAGAGAAATGCAATCAAAACCACAATGAGATATCATCTCATGCTCTTAGAATGGCTATTATCAAAAACAAGAAATAAATACTGGTGAGGACACAGAGAAAGGGAATTTTTTTTTTTTTTTTTTTTTTTTTTGCGGTACTGGGGGTTGAACTTGGGGCCTCACACTTGCATGCTTTGCAAGTGCTGGACCACTGAGCTGTGCCCCCAGCCCATTTTTTAACTTTTTGAGACAGGGTCTTGCTAAATTATGCAGACTGCCTCTGGTCTCAAACTTGTGATCCTTCTGCCTCTGCCTCCCGAGCCACTGGGATTATAGGCATGCGCCACTGTGCCCGGCAGAAAGGGAACTCTCATACACTGTTGCTGAGAATGTTGATTAGGGCAGTTACCATGGGAACCAAGTATGGAGAACTGTCAAAAAATAAGAAACAGAACTACCATATGATCCAGCAATTCCATTACTGGGTATATACCCAAAGAAAAGGAAATCAGTATGTCAAAGAGACAACTGCACTCCTTCAGCTACCTACTGCTCTTATGGCACTATTCTCAGTAGCCAAGATATCGAATCAACCTAGATGCCTATCACTGCTGAATGGACACAGACACTATGGTATATATACACTATGGAATATTGTTCAGTCATAAAATGAATGAAATCCTGTCATTTGCAGCAACATGGGTGAGCCTTAAGGACACTATGTTAAGGGAAATAAGCTAGGCACAGAAAGACAAACATCATCATCATCTCACTTAAACAAGTTGATCTCATGGAAGTAGAGTAGAATAGTGGTTACCAGAGGCTAGAAGGGGTCGGTGGGGATAGGAAGAGGATAATTAGCTGGTACAGGGGATGCAACTGGATCAGATAAATAACTTCTTGTTTTGGTTTTTGTTTGTTTTTTGAGACAAAGTCATGTTATGTAGCCCCAGCTGGTGTCGAATTCATGATCCTCCTGCCTTTGCCTTCCAAGTCTAGGAATACAGGAGTGCTGGGATTACAGGCATGCACCACCACATCCAGTTTAGGGGGAATAACTTCTAATGCCCTATAACATAGCAGGATAACTATGGTTGCCAACAACTAACTTTATATTTCAAAACAGCTAGTAGAGAATAGGGGAGGGGTGCTAGGGATTGAACCCAGGGTCTTACAAATGATAGGCAAGCACTCTACCACTGAGCTAAAGCCCCAGCCCTAGAGAGGATTATGGATGTTCCCAACAAAGAAATGACAAATGTTTAAGGTAATAGATATACCAACCACTGACCTTAATATTACATATTATATACATGTATTGAAATATCACACTGTACTCCATAAACATGCACAATTATGCATCAGTTAAAATAATAATAAAAATAAATAAAAAGTAGTGTCTCTGGAGCTAGACTTCCTGGGTCTAAAGCCTGGCTCTGTCACTTACCAGCTGTGTAATTTTGGACAAGTGATTTAACCTCTGTGTCTTGGTTTTCTCATCTGTAAAATGGGATTCCATACAACTGATATGGAGATTAGATTGGATAGATTCTGAGAGATGTATATATTAAAATAAAAACATTCTACTATGAAAAACTGGACACATACACAAAAGTAGACAGAATACAATGAATCTCCATATACTTATCATTCATCTTCAACAACCAACTTTATGCCACTTTTGCCTATCACCCCTACTTTAGTTTCCTTATTTAATTAGTTAATTAATTTATTTATTTATTCGGTAGTCTGAGGGATTGAACCCAGGGCCTCACATGCTTTGCAAGCGCTCTACCACTGAGGTACACCCTCAATCCATTTGTTACTTTTTGAGACAGGGTCTCACTATGATATGAAGACTACCGCTGGCCTCAAACTTGTGATCCTCCTATCTCCACCTCCTGAGTCAGTGGGATCACAGGCCTGCACCATGCACCCAGCTTATTCTCCATATATACTATTTTTCCCATAAATAGCCCAGAATGCATTTCTTCAAAGGTCTTCTTTAAAAAAAAAAAAAAAGTATGACAGTCTTCACAGTAATTAGCAATATTAACAATTAACTGTTTTTCTTTTTTTCTTTGTGGTGCTTAGGAGCAAATCTGAGGCCTTGAGCAAGCACTCTACCACTGAGCTATACCCCCAGTAATTCCCATTGGGCTCAGTGATGCACACCTATAATCCCAGCTGCTCAAGAGACTGAGGCAGGAGGGTGGGAGGTACAGCTCAAGGACGCAGCACTTGCACAGTATGAGCAAGGCCCTGGGTTCAACCCTCTAGTACCATCCTTCTCCCTGAAAAAACAAAACGAAACACCAAAAACCCCCCAGTAATTCCTTAATATCATCTAAAACCTAACCTCATCTATATTCAAATTTCCCCGAGTTAAGCCTCTCAATTTAACTTTCCTGGATGTGTCAATGGGATGTCATAGTTCAGTAGACAGCTTTTCTTTTTCTTTATTGACTGTGCGTAAAATAATGGTGCATTTACAATCAGTGACATCTTGGGTTTGATAAAAAATACTATGCATTGTGTGACTAGAACTGATCAGTATTTGTACCTGCTTACCCCAAACTGGGCAAACTTATGTTCCAGACCTATTCTAAATATTTTTCATGTTGTTGTTAGGCGCCCTTGAGTCGGGTCTAACTCACAGCGACCCTATGTACAACATAATGAAACAATCCTGGACTCTGTACCAGGCATATGATCTTTTTTATGTGTAAGCCCACTGTTGTAGCCACTGTGTCAATCCATCTAGTTAAGGGTCTTCTTTTTTGTTGTTATTGACCTGCCACTCTCCCAAACATGATATCCTTCTCCAAGATTAGTCTCTACTGACATGTCCAAAATAAGTAAGACACAGTCTAGCCATCCTTGCTTCCAAGGAGCACTCAGGTTGCACTTCTAGGACAGATCTGTTGGTTCTTTTGGCATTCTATGGTATATTCAATATTCGTCTCCAGCACCATAATTCAAAAACATCAATTCTTCTTCTGTCTCCCTTATTCAATATCCAGCTTTCTTCACAAGCACATGATGTGAGTGAAAATACCATAGCAGGAGTCAGGTGCACCTTTGTCTCCAATGTCACATCTTTACTTTTCAACACTTAAAACAGGTTTTTTGCAATAGCTTTTCCCAGTGCAGTGCATCTTTTGATTTCTTGACTGTTGCTTCCGTGGGTGTTGATTATGGAACCAAGTAAAACAAAATCTTGGACAACCTCAACCTTTTCTCCATTTATCATGAAGTTGCTTAGCGACCCAGTTGTAAGGATTTTTGTTTTCTTAATATTGAGGCGCAATCCACACTGAAGGCTGTGTTCTTTGATCTTTATCAGTAAAGACTTTAAATCCTCTTCAGTTTCAGTTCACATATTATTGTTGTTAGGTGCCGTCCAGTCAGGTCTAACTCACAGTGACCCTCCTATGGTTTTCAATGGCTGATTGTTTCAGGATTGCTTTGGGAGTGGATTGCCATATCCTTCTCCTGTTTTTGCAGTGCTGGGAATCAAACCTAGGGCTTCAGAGAGTGCAGAGCAGCACACTACCAAGTGAACTAAACCCCAGCCCCAGCTTACATGCTAGATCCCACTTAAGTCTCATCAAAATCTCATGAGGTGGTACTATTACTGTTCCCATTTTATAGAAAATCAAAACACAGAGAAGTAATGACCCAAAGTCATGCAGTAATCATCAAGTACACAGCCAGACTATGAACCCAGTACACTCCAGAGACCACACAACAGGGATGTCTAGTAGTCTGAAGCAAGTTTATCTCCCTAGTAACTATCTAAAACTATCAAAAATATGGTTTCCTTAAAATGACAAAATACATGAAACTGCTTTCAAATTCATGTTTCTAACATTCAAAAATAGTATCAAATTCTGAGGGGTGTGTGGTGCTTATGCCTATAATCCCAACACTCACGAGGCTGATACAGGAGGATCCAAGTTTGAGGCCAGCCTAGACTACATAGCAAGACTCTCAAACAACCAACCGATCCCATACCCCCAAAAAAAGAAAGAAAGAAAAAAAAAAAGAACTAAGTTCTTGAATCTCTCTAAACTTCACTTAAATTTGTCAATTTTACAAATGAAATTTTTGTCTTTGCAGTGCTAGGGATTGAAGCTGGGGCTTCACACATGCTAGGCAAGTACTCTACCACTGAGTTATAGACCCAGGCCCAAATAAAACTGTTTGTGTAAAGTCTTTCTTTCTTTCTTTCCTTTGTTTGTTGTTTGTTTGTTTTGCACTACTGGGGGCTAAACCCAGGGTCTCACACATACTTTGCAAGCACTGTGCCACTAAACTGTACTCCCAGCCCCTTTCTAACTTTTTTTTTGGTGTGTGTGTGGTACTGGGGGTTGAACCCAGGGCCTTGTGCTTGCATGCTTTGCAAGTGCTATACCACTAACCTGCACTCCCAGCCCATTTTTCACTTTTTTTGAGAGAGAGTCTCACTAAATTACACAGACTGCCTCTGGTCTCAAACTTGCGATCCTCCTGCCTCTGCCTCCCAAGTTGCTGGGATTACAGACATGTGCCACTGTGCCCAGCATTTTTTTTTTAATTGAGACAGCACCTCACTAAGTCACTAGAATTATGGTGTGCACCACTGTGCCTAGCTCTGATATTTGTTTATCCAAAACTCAGAAATCAGTTTTCCTAGGCCAGGTGTGGTGGTCCACTCCTGTAATCCCAGCAACTCAGGAGGCAGAGGCAAGAGGACAGAGATAGCCTGCATGACTTGGCGAGATCTTGACTCTAAGAAATTTTCAAAATGGGTTGAAGGTGCAGCCCAGTGGCAAAGCACTTGCAAAATACGTGTGAGACCTTAGGTTCAATCCCCAAACACCACATAAACACACACAGACAAAAAGAAAGTTTTCCTATGGCCTGGTATGGGGCCACAAACCTATAATTTCAGCTACTCGGGATACCTAGACAGGAAGATTGACAGTTGAGGCCTGCCTGAGCTACACAGCTAGTTCAAAGCCAGCCTGGGCAACTTAGTGAGACCTTATTTGAAAATAACGACTGTAGCTCAGTGGTAGACTGCCTCCCTACCACACATACCATACATAAAGGCCCTGGTTCCATCCCAAAAAAGTTTTCCTCTTTTAGGAAAGCTATACCAGAATAAAGTAAGCTGTCAACAAGGTAGTAAGCCAGGAGTGATGGCACACACCTGTAATTCCAAGCATGGCAGAGGCAGGAGGATCACAAGTTCTAGGCCAGAGGTAGCCTGTATAACTTAGCAAGACCCTGTCTCAAGATAAAAAACACTTAAAAGGGTTTAAGGGTAGAGGTCAGTTTTATGGCATTTGCAAAGTATGCGTGAAGCCCTGTGTTCAACCCCCGTGTACTAAAAAAAAAAAGAGAGAGAGAGAGAGAGAGAGAGAGAGAGAGAGAGAGAGAGAGAGAGAAGCAGCTCTGGTAGCAACAAGAGATCTAGTGTTACAAGAGGTACACAGAACTTTGCTAAGTAAAGGCACGAAAACTCAGATGAAACAATTTCATATCAACACAACACATGCAAAGATGATTACTGTATGAAACAGTAAGAGGAAATTTTGAAGCTTACCAAGAGTAGAACCCATAAAGATCATTTGAGATCTGCAGCTGAGCTATTAAGAAAACTGCAAAGTCATCAACAGTTGGCTTTTATAGAACACTCTCTGAATGAACAGTACGATAGTAACCTCTGTTTAAAAAAAGAGACAAGCTGTTGGTCCTGAAGATACGTAATCTACAAAAGTCATTGGGCTAGCGGGTGTGGCTCAGTGGTAGAGCATTTGCCTTGCATATGCAAGGTCCAGGTTCTATTCCCAGCACCTCAAAAAAATAAAATAAAAGTAAAAAAGACATTAATTCAGGAAGAGATAAGTGTATTCCAATGTAAACAAGAACAAGACCAATCTATTTTAAAATGCAGACAACTGAACTTGGTAAAAGAAAAATGATATTCTGGAATAAACTGTTACAAGAGGAAGAACTAGGAGTTTCGTGAGGGCCTTAGCCCTTGCCACTTACAGTCTCATCTCAGAGGGGTGTGAGTCATCATCTTCTCCCATTATAATGATGCCTTTGAGCTTGACATTGCCCGTAAATCTGCCAGAATGCAAGAGAAAAGGTTGTCAACCTGGGATTAAATCTTTGCTTAGCCGTGAGACCCTGAGCAAGAACCTTCTTTCTGAGCTTAGTTTACTCCTCTGTCAGACTTGTACTACATAATTTGGAAGATCCTAACTCTGGCATTCTGTGATTCAAAGAAATTTACCTCCATTTCTTAGTTATCATTCAACAAATACATCTGTTTCCAGTTTGCACCAAAAAACCTACGATGCTTTCTTCCTCAAACCCACCCCGTTTCTAGAAACACATGTGTGCTCTTGACACAACCAATGAATGAGGCCATCTGAAGAGGCAACTGGGTACAGCCTATCTAGCCTGAGTAGGCACCAAGGAGATACTTACGGAATATTAAACAGAAGCTCTTCATCTGCATCACTTTCCACAAACTGGAGGGGACAGGGAGGGGGGAGGAGAAAGCAACAAATATTTGCTGAGACCCTACAATTTCAGGCATCTCCCACCCTGATCTACAAACTGCAGTGCAATACAAATAGTCAAATTCACCGTTTTTCAGGACTTAGTGACTTGAGACTAATTAGTCTCATCCACAGTGTTCTACAGCCACAGACCACCCAACTAGAGAATTCCTTATGGGGAGCTTCTAGAATTGAGAACTGAAAGGTCGGTGCACACGTGCATTTTTCTGGGGAGAGGCCCCGCAGCTTTCAAACGGCTTTGAAAAACAGACTGTGTTCTAGATCGGAAACACCTACAATCTTCCTAGGGCGGCCCTGACCAGGTGATCAGGCAGCCCCGGGGAACGATCATGATCAACCGGCAGGAAAACCGCCCTCACGGCCATCCTGGAGGCCTCACTAACCTCGCAGGTCAGGAACAGGGCGGTAAGCTGTGTCGCGCTAACGCGCCCACTTTGCCTCTTTGGGCCTCAGTTTCCCCATCTGCAAAACGGGGAGGCTCAACTACTCTCCTCCCAAAAGGCTAGCAGGAGACTCGCACAGGAAAACGCTCGACGAGCGGGCTGCCGTTATTTTTAACCTCGGGAATGAGACGGAGGAGGCCGACTGGAGGCCCCAGGCCCCGCGGATCCCGCCCGGCCCGGCGGCCCACCTTGGAGCGGTCGCTCCGCTCCTCCCACGGCTTGAAGACGCCGCGGCCGCTGCCCTCGCGGCTCTCGTTCAGGCACTGCAGCCGCTCCAGGTCGATGCGCAGGTACAGGCCGTAGGCCAGACCGCGCTGCTCCGGCGGCTCCTCTCGTTCCGCGGCGCAGCGACAGCCGCCCCCGCCGTGACTGTGACCGTGCGACATGGCGACTCCGCCGCCCGCTCGTCCCTCAGCCCCGCCGCCAGTCTCGCCGCACTCGCTACACTCCAGCCGCCAAGCGCCGCGTCTGGCCGCGTCGTAAAAGGCGCCCCTGCGCGGCGCATGCGCGTGGGGAGGAAAGGGGCGGAACCCGGAGGGGATTGACGCGTGACGGGCTCCTGCGGAGGTTGGGTCTTCCAGTGGCCGAGGTGGGTGCGGTTCCTCTTCCAGCCTCACTGAGGTGGGAACTGACGGGTGCACAGACGCAGAGGGTGTTCTGAGCAGACAGCCAGAGTCTGCGTTCTCTTCTTTGACCACCACGTTTCTTCGGAGTGGTGTAGGGAGGCCGCGGAGTGATAAGGCCCTGCAGGCTAGAGCACACGTCTTTATCTGTAGGCGCCCAGGGCTCACAGACCCATTTACCTAAACACTTTCTTGATGGCAGGCTTGGTGCCCCGCCAGGCCTGGCTACTGATGATGTGACGCTCTGAATAAGTCATTCTCCCTGCTGTGAGACTGTTTCCTCGCCTGTAAGGTGGGAAGGATAATATCTGTTTCATAGGATCGCAGGGAGAAGTAAATGAAATAATGAGATTTAAGAACTCAACATGCCTGGCATGGTAGCACACGTCTGTCATCCAAGGCAGGAGGATCATAAGCTCAAGGCCAGCCTGAGCTATATGTTGTTGTTGTTGTTAGTTGTCTTCGAGTCGGTATCCGACTCATAGCGACCCTCCATACAACAGGTAAAACACTATTGTCAGTCCTTCTCTGCTGTTCATAGGGTTTTCAATGGCGAATTGATTTTTGGGAGTGGGTTGCCGGTCCGTCTCCCAAGCCTACAGCACCTGGTGTTTCCAGGCGGTCTCCCATCCAAGTACTAACCAGGACCGACCCTGCTTAGCTGATCTGATTGCATCAGATGCCACAGGGCTACGGCTGCAGGCCAAAGCTATATAGTGAGACCTTATTTCAAAATCAAAACAAGCCCCCAAAACTCAGTGCAGTGGGTTTCAATGTTGCTATGTGCCATCAAGTCAGCTCTGACTCATAGTGACCCTATGTACAACAGAAGGAAACACTCCCCAATTCTGTGCCAGGCACACAATCTCTTTTTATGTTTAAGCCCATTGTTGCAATCATTGTATCACTTCATCTAGTTGAGGGTCTTCCTTCTTTATGTTGACCTGCCACTCTCCCAAACATGACGTCCTTCTCCAGGTATATTGGTCCCTCCTGACAACATGTCCAAAATATGTAAGATGCAATAATGCAGTCTAGCCATCCTTGCTTCCAAGGACCACTCTGGTTGCACTTCTAGGACACATCTGTTGGCTCTTTTGGTATATTCAATATTCGTCTCCAGAACCATAATTCAAAAGCATCGTTTCTTCTGTCTCCCTTATTCAATGTCCAGCTTTTACAACCTTATGTTGTGAGTGAAAATACCATGGCATGAGTCAGCTGCACCTTAATCTTCCATGTGACGACTTTACTTTTCAACAGTTTAAAGAGGTCTTTTGCAACACCTTTTCCCATTGCAGTGCATCTTTTGATTTCTTGACTGCTCCTTCCATAGGTGTTGATTGGAAAACCAAATAAGATAAAATCTTGGACAACCTCAATCTTTTCTCCATTTATCATGAAGTTGCTTACTGACCCAGTTGTGAGAATTTTTGTTTTGTTGATGTTGAGGTGCAATCTATACTGAAGGCTGTGTTCTTTGATTTTCATCAATAAATGATTCAAATCCTCTTCACTTTCAGCAAGCAGAATTCTGTCATCTGCATAACACAGGTTGTTAATGAGTCTTCCTCCAATCATGATGTTGTGTTTTTCTTCATAAAGTCCAGCTTCTTGAGTTATTTGCTCACCATAGAAATTGAAAAGATACAGTGAAAGGATATAGCCCCGACACACACCTTTCTTGACTTAAACCAGGAAGTGCCTCCTTGTTCTGTTCAAATGACTGCCTCCTGGTCCATGTACAGATTCCTCAGGAGTACAATTAAGTGCTCTGGTATTCCCATTCTTTGCAATGTTATCCATAATTTGTTATGATCCACAGTCAGATGCCTTTGCATAGTCAATAAAACATGGACAGACATCTTTTTGGTATTCTGTGCTTTCAAATAATATCCATCTGACCTCAGCAATGATATCCTGGGCTCCACAGCCTCTTCTGAATCTGGATTGATTTTCCTGGCCCTTCAAATCATTGGTTATCCACCAATTTTTTTTGTGTGTGTGTGGTACTGGGGGTTGATCCCGGGGCTTCACGCCTGCATGCTTTGCAAGTGCTGGACCACTGAGCTGCACCCCCAGCCCCTTTATTTTTTTTCCTTACTTCCTGAGACAGGGTCTCGCTAAGTTACATAGACTTCCTCTAGTCTCGAACTTGCAATCCTCCTGGCTCTGCCTCCCAAGCCGCTGGGATTACAGACATGCGCCACTACGCCCAGCTTCACCAATTTTTTTTGATATAATGACTCTGTGTGTTCTTTCCATCTTCTTTTGATGTTTCCTGCAGCATTTAATATTTTCCCTGTAGAATACTTCACTATTGCTATTTGAGGCTTGAATTTTTCTTCAATTCCTTAAGCTTGAGAAAAACACAGTGTGTCCTTCACTTTTGGTTTTCTACCTCCAGGCCTTTACACGTCATTATATTTGATTTTGTCTTCCTGAGTTTCCCTTTGAAGTCATCTGTTTAGCTCTTTAACTCATCATATCTTCCTTCCATTTTAGCTGCTTGATATTCAGGGCAAGTTTCAGAGTTTCTTTTGACACATAATTTGGTCTTTTCTTTTTTCCTGTCTTTTTAATAACCTTTTGCTTTCCTCACAAATGATCCCTTTGATCTCATGCCACCACTCATCTGGTCTTCAATCATTAGTGTCTAAGGCACTGAACGTGTTCCTGGGGTGACCTCTGAACTGAGGTGGAAATATACTGAAGGTCATACCTTGGCTCTCATACACTTGTTCTAATTTTCTCCAGTTTCAGTTTGAACCTACATATAAGCAGTTGATGATCTGATCCACAATCAGTACCTGGTCTTGTTCTGACTTTTGATATTAAGCTTTTTCATCATCTCTTTCCACAAATGTAGTCAATTTGGTCCCTGTATGTTCCATCTGGTGACTTCCATGTGTATGTTGTTGAAAAAATGTGATTGCAATAAAAACGTCATTGTCTGACAAAATTCTATCATGTGATCTCCAGTATCGTTTCTGTCACCTAGGCCATATTTTCCAACTACTGAGCCTTCTTCTATGTTTCCAACTTTTGCATTCCAGTCACCAATAATTATCAGTACATCCTGATTGCATGTTCAGTCTATTTCAGATTGCAGAAGCTGACAAAAGTCTAACCTATCTTCATTTGTATCTTTAGTGGTGGGTGTGTAAATTTCAATAATAGTCATATTAACTGGTCTTTGTTGTAGGTATATGGATATTATTCTATCACTGACAGCATTGTACTTAAGGGCAGTTCTTGAGATGTCTTTATTAATGATGAATGCAACCCCATTTCTTTTTAATCTGTCATCCTATCCCGCTTGTCTGTCAGTTTGCCATATTATGGGGGCTTGCATGTTGCTGTGATACTGAAAGCCATGCCACTGGTATTACAGATACCAGCAGCATCATCCATGGTGGACAGGTTTCAGCTGAGCTTCCAGACTAAGATAGACTAGGGAAAAGGACATGGTTATCCCACTCCTGAAGTAGTTAGCCATTGAAAATCCTATGAATAGCAGAGAAACTTGTTAGATATAGTGCTGGATATTGAATGCTCAAGGTTGCAAGGGGCTGGGGTTTAGCTCAGTTGGTAGAGTACTGCTCTGAACTTTCTGAGGACCTGGGTTCGATCCCCAGTGCTGCAAAAATGGGAGAAGTATGTGGCAATCCACTCCCGAAGCAACCTTGAAATAATCAGCCATTGAAAACCCTATAAGGGTTTATATGAGTCAGACTCAACTTGACATCACCTAACAACAACAACAACAACAGGGTTAGAAGGCACTCAACAGCCTACTAGGAAAGAGTTCCCTCTTCAGAGTAGAGCCTACCTTACTGATGGCAGTGTAGTAAAGCCCCAGGGACCTCCATTTACTCATGTGGCATGACTCAAAATGGGGAGGAACAACTATAAGCATACATTAATAATTGGAATGTGGAATGTACTTATTATGAATCTAAGAAAATTAGAAATCTCCAAAAGGGAAATGGAGCTCATAAACATTGACATTCTAGGCATGAGTGAGCTAAAATGGATTGGCATGGGCCATTTTGAGTCAGGTGTTCCATAGCTCTGGGTTATTACCTTCGAACCCAAGCACTGCCACTTACCCCCTGTAAAGTGAGTGGCTGGACCAGCAGATCTTTAAGTTGCCTCACCCGTGCGATATATCAGAACAGTTCTTTCAAATGGCTGGTTGTGGTCCATTAATAGGTCTTAAAATCCATTTGAAGGACTGTGACCAGCATTTAAAAGAATAAAATTGAATATAATTAAGAAGTCAGAATGCTGTAATCCCAGTTGCTTGGGAGGCAGAGGCAGGAGGATTGCAAGTTCAAGACCAGAGGCAGTCTGCATAACTTAGCGAGACCCTGTCTCAAAAAAACTGAAAAAATGGGCTGGGGTTGCTGCTCAGAGGTCCAGCACTTGCAGAGCATGCAAGCGCAAGGCCCTGGGTTCAACCTCAAGTACCCACCCCCCCCCACACACACACAAAAGTCAGAATGCATCACCTATTTCAGCCTTAATTGATGGAATTTTTGTTCATGTTTCGGGTTTGTGTATTCACTCGCCATGTAGAGTGCTTCTCGCATTGTAGGTTGAGGTAAAAAAATTCAAAGTCACTCTTTGGAGACGGGGCTCAGTGGTAGAGCACTTGCCAGGTAGGTGTGAGACACTAAGTTTAATGTTCAGCACCTGAAAAAAAAAAAAGTCCCTCCTTAGCATTCAAATGATTTTGTCTTCAGGATAGAAAGCTTTGTTACTCCTTGAGGAGGCAGGGAAAGAGAGTGTCAACAAAGTTATGGGAGTCTCTGGAGACTCTCAGCCTTCCACTGCTGGCTCGAGAGTACCCAGACTAGTGGAATACCATCCAAAATATCCATCTGTTCTTCCTCCATTCAGAAATATTTTATTGTGCTACTTCAATTTTTTTGTGAAATAGGCAAGCTTGGTTCTGCATCAACATAGCTCAAAGTCAAGAGCTATTCCTGCTTTCACATCACAATCTCAGGAAAGGGGTCTGACCTGGTAAATGGAGAGTAAATGATTGTTTAATTGAATGATATGTTCTGTAGCCTTTCTTTGGAAAGACTGTGTCCCATAGGAGGACTAGCACAGGCCTTACAAAAGACATCGGCACACTGACTTTCCTGTCTTCTCCATCATTGTCATCTTCTAATGTTTTATGGAGTTCTATGTGCCCGGCATTGTGCTAAGCACATTATCTAATTTATCTCAATTATTTGTCACATGAACTTTGAGAGAGAGATACTGTAACTTAATGTAATCTCCAATATGAAGATAATGAAAACTGAGGCTGAGAGAGGGGAATTAACTTTCCAAGACCAGATAAAATTAGAAAGTGACCAAGCTTTGAACTTAAACCATGGTATTTTTTTGAACACGTCCTCATGCACAGTTTTGTTTTACCTGCTTAATGACCAGGCTTATCCTACAGAGAATGCACTAGATGTTCAAAAAGTAAAATTGAGACGAGAACAAAAACTGTGCAATGTGCAATGTACATTGTGTAAGAATTGTTTTACAACTTATCACACACAAAATATATTATTATTGTACCTAACATTGCTTTTTCTACCTGTCATTGTTTTTGTATTTTCAGCTGAATTTTTTAGTATATTTTTTCTTATTTAGCTGATGATACATTTTTCTTATGAGAGGTTTCTTTTTTTGGCATTCAAATGATGCACCTCACTAATTACATGATGTTTTACTTAAATTATGCATTCCAATTGTTTTGCTAACCATGTTTTTATTTTGTTCATTGTAATGAAGGATTTCTAGAAATAAAATACTTATCATACATTTTGATTTAAAATTGGCAGTCAAAAGTTTAAAGAACAAGGCTGGGCGTGGTGGCGCACACCTGTAATCCCAGTGGCTTGGGAGGCGGAGGCGGGAGGATCGCAAATTCAAGACCAGAGGCAATCTGTGTAATTTAGCGAGACCCTGTCTCAAAAAAAGTAAAAAAATGGGCTGGGGGTGCAGCTCAGTGGTCCAGCACTTGCAGAGCATGCAGGTGCAAGGCCCTGGGTTCAGCTCCCAGTACACAAAAGAAAAAAAAAAAAGTTTATAGAACAATTTCTATAATTGTTATAGAAAATGTTATAGAACATTTATTATTTCTTGTGATTCTATGGATTAACTGGCTAGTTCTCTTCTGGGCCAGGTCAGCATGGGTTGGAAGTTTGGAATGGCCTTATGTCTGGTTGCTATTGGTTGTCATCTGGGATGATGGAGCCACATAGAGCCAGAAAACCTCCTGAGCTTAATTACAAGGTGACAGTTGTTAGGTACAAGCAGAGAGACCACAGCATCACACTAGGCCATATGTGAAGCAAAAGCCTTTTATTATATGCACCTTGGTGAAGGTGGGCTGGTCCTACTAAGGGGAGCAGCAGCCACCTGCTGAGGGGGAGTTATAGGACCCTTCAGGTATAGGGGGTGGGTATAGGAAGAGGCCATGGGGGTTGGGACCTTACATTTCTGTCTTTTTATTACATATGTATTGAAGGGAAGAAGAGGGGAGTCGTTGTTTCTCTTTGTCTACTTCCTGCATAACAATGGGGGTGTTGTGGATAACCTAATAATGAATAAACTGTAAGTCATCAGTTTTGGAGAGAGGATGATACTCTCTAGTTTGTAGGAGAATGTGTTGCCTCACAATTGAATTGACCATGGTCTATATGTGGTCCTGTAGGAAACGAGAAACAAGTCAGATTAGGCATGGGCCACACATTAACAATAACAAACATTAAAGCCAATAGGAGAATTATTAAGGGTCCTAAAAGGAGGAGAAGCCAGGACATCCAAGGTAGCTGAAGAAACCAAGATTCCCAAGAACCTGACAACTATTGGTTTATGTTGGAGGATTTTTCTGGTTTTTCTTTGCTCCTTCTCAGACTATTCCTGACTTACTTGTGCAGACACAGCATATTTCTCCTAGGAACATGCAGATACCTCCTTTTTCAGCAGTCAAGAGGTCTAATCCTCATTGATTTTGGAGGACTATGCCTGCCAATGAGTCTCTTTGATCTTGTAGGACATTGAGCTGTTGGGAAATATTTTGTAAGCTTTCTGCCAGTTGTTGAGACAGGTACCTGTAATATGTTATAGATGTTGTAAACCTGCTGATTCCTATCCCTGCACCAATAGCAATTCCCAGGCTTATTAGTAAAGAAGTAAAAGCCAAGTGTTTGGGCCTTATAGAGGCTGACAGAGGTATTGAAAATGATTGGTTATTAGGGGCCATTTTGATGTCTGGAGTAGGAAGACAAAGGTATGTGTTTGTCCTGCAAAGAAAGATGTCTTAATTATCTAGACAGAAATTGTTGTCAAAAATGAGTGGAGAAAAATATAGGTCTTAAAGGCACAGGATACTTCCTGGGTGGCTAAAGGTTCAGAAATACTGTGGTCAATACCCACAATAGGCACTGGGCACAGTGGCGCAGCCTGTAATCCCAGCAACTCAGGAGGCGTAGGCAGGAGGATCGCAAGTTCGAGACCAAAGGCAGTCTGTGTAATTTAGCAAGACCCTGTCTCAAAAAGTTAAAAAATGGGCAGGGGGGGTGGGTCAGCTCACTGGTACAGCAGTTGCAAAGCAAGACCAAGGCCCTGGGTCCAACTCCCAGTACCACAAAAATAAATAAATAAATAAATAAATTAATTAATTAATTAAAATTAAAAATACCCACAATAGACATTCTGACCAGAGAAGAGGTCACCACAATTTGGAGAGGGCAGCGTAGGTTGCCCCAGGATCAACAGGAAAGAAATGGGCCTACCTGACACCATCAGGATTACCCATAGCTCAGAAGTTGTGAAGATTGTTGGGGCATCAGGCCCAGGCAGCCTCAGTCTTCAGCAGTGAGGCTCAGGAGGTTGAAAAAGTTGTGGCCATTCCCCAGGTGTGCCTGCAGAGCAGATGAGGACTGTCCATAGTCCGACTTCCAATGTGCTCTCAAACAGATAGGACATGGCTTTGGAGGTGGCTTGGGATTACATGTGCCTTGGCTGGCAAACAGGTCTAGGGATATGAAGAAAAGGGGGTCTAGGATGGGGTCCTGCCTTCCCCCTTGTGCCATCTTCTAGCACAGAGGCCAGAAATTGAAATGTCACCTTCACGGTCATTGTGAAGGTTTATTTATCAGAGTAGCAGAATAGACTTTATTCAACAGTTCATTTACCACATTGCTTAACTGCTCCGGGCCTTAAATTTGTCTTCGACAATGTGGCAATAATAAGAGTACCTACTTTGTAGAGTTTTATTATGGCGGTAGTATGAGGTAACACTTGAGAAGTGTTTGGTACAGCATGTGGTCCATAGGAAAAGGCTAGTGCTTTTACAGTGGTTGTCATTGCCAAAAGCAGGACTGTCAGATCAGCGCCCCCATCTGGTTGGATGGGAAACTGCAGTTGCTAAGGATACTTGATTTGGAAGGAGTTAGCTAGAGGTGCCTGGCCATACCACTGTAGGGTCAGATCTCAGAAGAGAAGCAGGGGTGGGCCTGTTTTGTCCTTGGATGGGAGACTGCCTGGGAACACCAAGTGCTGTAGGCTTGGGAGAAGGACCCGGTAACCCACTTCCCCAAAACAATCAGCCATTGAAAACTCCATGAATAGCAGAGAAGCACTGACAACAGTGTTGTACACAAGGTCACTATGAGTTGATGGCACCTAAAAACAGCTAGAGGTGCAGACTGGTTTAGCTGAGTTGTGGGAATAATGCCTGTGTCTCTCCTTACTGTCTCCTGTCTTGTACTCCTGCCTTGCAAGAATGTCTGAGGACAAAGGGGAATTCTCCTGGGTTTTAGGAATACTCTGGGACACGTAGGAGAAACTTCCAAGTTTTTTCCTCACATTCCCAGGCTCCATCTATAAACATTTTCATAGCTCAC